>CAKNWU010107389.1:369-17980 GCA_932072015.1 Andricus quercustozae | reverse complement strand
AATAAGATGTCAAGGTAGATAGATGGATATTACTTAATCAATTAATTGATAATAATTAGTTCGGTGTATATTTAACTGCGTTTTAATAAGAACCATACGAATATAATTGCAGATAATATTCTAAAGTTCAAAATAGCGATAGAAAAATATTAAAGTTTGTTGATATTATCATTCATGCGTTATAAAAAAAATTATTTGTTATAGCTTATTTTTCCGGGCAAAATATTCCTTGTCACTCTACTGTTTCTAATTTTAAAAATAAGTAAATAATCTTCAAATATGGTTATTTGTTTTAAAAATTTTGCCTTTTAAAAAAATGGATTCATCGCTTTCAGCCATTTTTCAAAAATTCGTGAGAAGCGATAGTAAGAAAAATTAATTTGCAAAAAACATTGTTCCAAAAAGATGTTTTTGTATGACACGATATTACATTCTTTTATATTTACCAAAAGAATTATAGACTACTGTTATACCGAATAAAACAGTATTAATAAAGATTTTGATTTTCTGTAAATAAAATTTATAAAGAAGTTCTTAAAAGGTGCGTAAATATGAGAGTATTTTACAGGATGTTCCAGTATATATAATAGTCGTTTTCGTTTTTTTATCAGTATACAATTGCAAGTCGGATTAGAGGGGATAAGATTATTTTTCTGAACTCTGTTTTTTATATTTAAAATGCATTACACATTACAGATTTACGAAATATGGAAAATTTAGAGAAACTAACAAATAACTATCATTGTGCGTAATGAAAAGACAAACAGAATGTTGGATCTTATCATACATTGAATGTTTATTCAGCTGCTATAAGAGAAATTGATGAAATTTCGTAAAATTAGGCTTCATATTCGTAAATTAACGTCAATTTTATTTTATATTTTTATTAAGTCAATATGACAAAATATTATATTTTGCAACCAGGGATTTCTAGAATATTCAAATCGGATCAAGAGAACAGAGACCAGATTTTGTTAATTTATAAAAAATTGTTAATGAGGGTCATGTGCGAAATAAGGTATCGAGTTGAACGAAATGAAATAAACAAAAATTATTGCTGGCCCGTACGTATATTTTTATAATTACTAATAAATGCAAATATTTATAAAAAAATGTATGTAAGATTACTTGGAAAATTAAGTACATTTACTTTTATTAATCCAAAGTCCTTTTTCCACAGATGAATGATATTTAAATTTATATTCTGAAATATGTAGAACCTTATCAGTTGACATGGAATACGTTGTCCAAATTAAAATCAGCTCCCAACACTTGTATAATTATATTTTATACGTAAATCGACTTCTCCAAAGATTAAACATGACAGAAGATAAACGATAAAAAAAAAGAATACAGAGATTTCACATGAAATAAAATTTCTGAATTGAAAATTCTCGAAAAATAAAATTCCATACATCTAACGATATTACCGAATTTGAAAATTCCCGAAATAAAATTACCGACATAAATAAAATAATAAATGATACATACAAAAATTTGCATCTAATTAAATTTTCTTATATTTATTATTTATTTATTAAAACAATTGTTAATTGTTTAGATTCGAAACTTCGATAATTTTATTCTATTTTCTTTTTCGAACATGCTCTATTTCGGGAATTTTAGTGTCGGAAATTTTTTTTCAAGATTCTTCAGTTATTCCCAAACTGCGAGTATATTGATATACGCAATTCATCAGGAATCTCTTGTCAGACTAAGAACATAAAAGTATTTGTATTTGTCGAACCTTATCTCTACCGAGTTTTTATATATAAAGAGCGACAGGCACATCTGGATTATGACACAAGATTTCTTTGAATTTCAAATTGGACATACTGTTTGCAATAAAGTAACATTTATTTTTTTCTACCTTCAAACAAGCTGAGAAATTGCGGCAATAATTTACTAAATCCGAAATCTGAAGGTAAGTACTTTAGTGTACGTAATTTTTGGGTTCCAGAAGCAGTAAGATATGGGACTAATTTCGGCCCTGATATAGTTAGAATAAGGTTCTTATTGTTTATTCATGAATCATTTTATTTAATTTTTTTAATGATGAAATTCCAATCATGTGACTAATTTTAACTATAATATAATGTAGGTTTTGCTAGTTATCGTTGAAAAATATAAAATATCATCATTTTAATATTTTTAATATAGGATATATTATGAACGGAATAAAATAATATTTCAAATACAAATTAAAAATTTTCAATTTTATTTATCTATTTCGAAGCTGTGTCTAGCAAATTCGAGACGACTAGCCAAGCTTATAAAAAATATTTAACTGCTCATCCCGAATTTCGGGACGACGAGACACTTCGTTATTTTATACAACAAAAAAGGAGACTTTTCGACCATAATAGATGACTTTTTAACAAAAAACTTAAATTATCAACAAAATAGTTGAATCTTCCACATAAAAAGATGAATTCTCAACAAAAAACTGTAATAGTTGATACTTCAACAATGACAACATTTTATTTCACAAAATAAATTTTAAAACCAAAGAAGCGAATTTTCAACAAATAAAGATTTTTCAATCATGAAAGAAAAAGAATTTAATCTAAATTATTGTCGAAGCTTGCAGCCAAAAGACGAATTTTCTGTACAAGAATTTAATTTTCAGCGAAACAATTAATTTTCAACGAAACTGTTGCATTTTTACCTTAAAAATATAACATTTAAAATGAAGATTACTCTTCTATCAAATAAGGAGTATTTTCCCCTATAAGATCAACTGACGGAAAAATAAAAAGTTATATTTTCAGTTAAAAAATTAATTTTAAACGAAAAAAAAAGAATTTGCAATACAATAGTTAAATTTTCAACGAAAGCGATAAACCTTCAGTTAAAAAAATAGTTTTGAACAAGGCAGTTCAAATTTTACCCACGTTGTTGAATTTTTAATCCAAAAAGATAAATTTTCAACAAAATAGTTAAACTTTCAACCAACGAGATGAATTTTTAGCTAAAAATATGAATCTTCAACAAAAAAATAATTTCTTAACAAAGTGGTTCAACTAAAATTTTGAAACAAAATAGTTGAATCCTTAAGCAAAGAAGATTAATTTTCAACCAAGTAGTTGCATTTTTATCCAAAAGAGTAAAGTTTATACGAAAATACTTAAATTTTTTAACCGAAAAAGACAATTGTGAACAAGACATTTGAATTTTCAACTAAAAGGGATCAATTTTTAACAAAATCGTTGAATTTTCCAACAAATAATAAAATGTATAACTAAAAATCTAGTCTTCAGATGGAAGCAACTGCAAAAAAAGGAATGAAAATACAAGTCAAAAAAATTACTAACAACAATATTATATCTCGGTTACCGCAAAACTTCATTTTAAAAATTCCCTTAATTTTCCCTGGCCACTTTTTCATTTTCCCTGACCATTATTATTTAAATACGAGAATCTCGAAATCTTAAAATTTTTAACATTTTTAACTAAGAATCTTTTATAAATGAAATTAAAAAATTTTAAATAGAAATTAAAAATTTTTGATTTAGTTTTCTTGACAGTTATTTAAAGTTATATAAATTCCCTGACTTTTGAAATATTTTGTTTCAAAATCCCTGACGTGGACCTTTACTCAACTTTGAATATTTTATTTAAGGCATTGTTGTTGAAGCTATTTCAAATAATCAAAAAATTTTTTTGTTATAAAATGGTGATATTTATTTCCAGGTATAAAGTGTTCTTTGTATTCGGAAAAAGGCCATGGGTTTTAGAAACAAGATTTTCGTTTCAATATTGTTGGCGCTATGTTTTACTACGGTGAGTAAATATTTTTCTCTGATATGATGTCTCACAATTAAAGTCTACAAATGCCAATTTTGTTAATTTACAAATAACCGAGCGAAAATTGTAGAATTTTCAATGTACATTCTCAATACATAATAGTAGAATTTTTCTCAATAAATATCATAATTAAGAAAAATCTTTTAAAATTCAGTGTGAAGAAATCGTTGATATTTGTTTGTATACAAGAGAATTTAATGAGCACTAACATGAGACTGTTTCTGAATTTATATTGAAATTTTTTGTTATAACCCATGTACAATACATGTACAAACATGTACAATGTCTTGATATCCGACGTCAAAAAACGGCGCACTTTTTCTTTGTAAGAAAATTTTTCTTTTCAAATTCACATTTTGATATATTTTCACTGCATTTTCCCAAGATTTAAAGTGTATAAAATTCTATAATAGGAAGTGTCCAAATGATAAGGTTCCATCAAGGAGAGAACAAATAAAAATGTGCTAACTCGTGGATATAAAATAAAAAGATGCTAACTCCAGGGTGGCGATTCGGCTGACAATTTCAAATTCCCGGTCATTTCGCGGTTTTTGCGGGTCAAGTTTTTCAATTTTCCCGGTCATCTAAAATTGACATATTCATACTTGCCGCTAAACGCAAACATTTAGTTTAATTCATGACGTTCATTCTAAACATCCTTTGGCATAACAGAGCAAAAAATGGCAAAATAAATGAATTTCGAAACAAATATTTAAATTTTTCACTAAAAAATATCAATTTTTAACAACAAAAAATGGAATAGAACGTTAAACTTTTAGTTGAAAAAACTAAGCTTCAACAAAAAATGGATTTTCAAGAAAATAGTTCAAGTTTCAACCTAAATGATGAATTTTCAAAAAGGTGAGTTTTCAACTGAAACAATTAATCTTTAATTGAAATAGTTTAATTTTCGACAGAAAAAAAATATATTTTACTAAAAAATATAAATTGTTAACTAAAACTTTAATAATTATTTTTTAATTAAAAAAAATTAATGTTCAATTGAACAGATGAATTTTTAACTGAAACTATGGAATATTCAAATTAAATATGTTAAATTTTCAGTAAAAAAATTACTTTCCACAAACTAAGAACCAACTTTCAACAACAACAAAACTAACGCTAAAAAAAAATAGTTACATTTTCAAAGAAAGTGATGAATTTGCAACTAAAATTGTAAATCTTTATGTTTAATATTCGAATTTTTAACCAAAAAGATGAATGGAATATTCAACTGGAATGATAGTTAAATTTTCAATTAAATTCAATAATAATTTTCAACCAAAAAAGAAACAAATTTTTAAAAAATGTGTTAAATTTTCGGCAAAGAAACTCCTTTTTATCCAAAGAAAATAGAAATTTTCAATCAAATAGCTCAGATTTCAAACAAAGAAATGAATTTTGAATTAAAATAATGATTCTCCAACCAAAAAAATTAATGTTTAACAAAAGAGTTTAACTGTCACCCAAGTAATTTTATTTCCAACCTAGAAGATGAATTTTCAACTAAAATGAGAAATATTTAACTAGAATACTTGACTTTTTAACCGAAAAGAAGAATTTGTAAACGAGAAGATTAACTTGCAAAGAAAAACATAATTTTCAACTATAAAAATCGATTTTTAACAAAATATCTGGATTTTCAACGAAATAGATGAATTTTCAACGAAATGGTTGAATTTTCAATTAAAAAAGACAAATTTCCATCCAAATAGTTAAATTTTAAACAAGAAAAGATCAATGTTCAACCAAAAATAGACAGTAAAATTTTCAGTTGAAGGAATGAATTTTCAACCAAACTGATGAATTTTCAACTAAAATGATAAATCTTCAAACTGAATAGTTGAATTTTACACCAAGAAGATGAATTTTCAACCACAAATTTTAATTTTCTACAAAAAAGGCCAATTTTTCACAAAGTACATACATTTTCAAACACCTAGTTGAATTTCTAAATAAAAAATATAAATTTTCAACCAAATAGTTGAATTTTCATCCAACTACTTGAATAGTTAACTTTTTAGTTTAAAAAATTTATTTTCAATAAAGTAGTTACATTTTCAACAAGAGATGAATTTTCAATTAAAATGATGAATCTTCAAACCAACAAAAAATACTTTTCAACAAAAGAGTTTAACTTTTAACCAAGTATTAGGATTTTTAACTAAAGAAAGGTACATTCGCAACGAACAATGTAATAGAACTTTCTATTATAATTTAACAATATTTCTTCTTTTAAATACTACTTCTATTCTGAAAACTACTTAAAGTACTTTCTTTATCTAAAATTTGGAAGAGGGAACTTTCAAATTGTGACAAATTCTGCCTTGGGACAGGGATTTTGTCAAATTCCTTTTCTTTAAAAAAATTCCCGTTCCATTTCAAAAATGCCCTGTTCCAAGTGAAATTATATTTCTGCACGGAAACTCCCAGCCCTAAAATAAAAACGATAACTATTTTCTAAAATTCTCTGCCCAAAGTCAGGATAAATTAGGAGTAAGCGAATAAAACGTGATATATCCATTTTTTGAAGAAATTGAGAAAATGATTGTTTTTGTATGTTTGAAATATCATCAATTCGATTATCAAACTTAAGGAAAAAATATCCCAGAGTGCAAAAAATTGCAAAAGGTTTTTCTTATAATGGAAAATAATAAAAATTCAATAATAAATTACGATTTAATTATATTAAGCTGAGATAATCTGAAAAATCTAGGATCCGTAAACCGTAAGTGAGTAAATAAATCCGAAAGTTAATAAACACAATCATTTGCCCTGCGACTGTAGATAAGGTAGAAATCACTTTTCTAAATTGACCAAAATAATTAAAATAATGAAAACTTGAATTTTGCTACGATCAGAAGTAAATTCCCGGTTTTTTAATTAAATTCCCGATCATTTCCCGGTGACACCCGGATTTCCAGTCAAGTCGCCAGCCTGTAACTCGCATGGCGAACTCTTGAAGCTTCGAAATCCCGTATACATTGTACTGGGAACATCAGCACTCTTAGCTTTGTAGCACCTTTTCATTTGGTCTTCACGAGTTAGCACCTTCATTTAGCTTCTCCGTGATGGAACTTTAACATTTGGTTACGTCGAATTGCTTTACTTTTTTCACCGGATTTGTCTCACTCACAACTCGAGAGCAAGTCCAGCTGGGATGAGTGGAAGTTGTTTGGTGAAAACTATGGTTGGTAACAAGGGAAGGTGGAAAGGCCAGTAGACCCTGCTGAAAGTAGAAAGATTGAAAAAGATAGCAGTCAGGGGATACCAAAAGATAGAACTATTATATCTCTTGCAATGGGTTCATTTGCATCCATAAAACGCTATCTTTTCCTGTTTCCAGACTCAATCATTTTCCATCTTTTTCTCTACCTTTCGTGACCGAAGACTCTGATATACTTCTATCCCTTAGTCTATCTATTACGAATTTCAATCTTTTTTAATCTCTTTCTCTATCTTTCGTAACCAAGGACTCTTATTCTTTTCATGACGTTCATGCTTATATAGGGTTGTCCCATAATTGTTGTCGTACGGTCCTGCTAAAAAATAAAGCCAAATTTCTATTACACCATTGAATAGGGCGAGTGAAGTTAGATATACACCCTAACTTCTGTTGTAGACCAGTCAGTCTAGTGTGAGATATCACAGTTGAAACGAAACGCTATGGCAACTCTCACAAAACGTGACTTTCGTGCGATAATTTATTACAACTTTGCACGTGATTTAAGTATAGAAGAGTGTTTCAAAGAAATGTCGGAAGTGTTTGGTGGGGATTGTCCTTCCGTCAGAACTGTAGAACGCTGGTATTTACAATTCCGCCAGGAAGTTTCGTTCTCGAAGATCAACCACACACAGGACGCCCATCGGACGTTGCTACTCCAGAATCAGTTGATGCTGTTCGGAAGGCAATAACATTGAATAGAAGAATCACGTATAGACAATTACAGAAACTTCTACACATTCCGATATCCACTTTACAACGGATTATTTCGGAGCAGTTACCTGTGAGAAAGCTGTGAACATTGTGGGTACCCCATGTTAATTCTGACGAGCAATGAAAGAATCGGGTTGGGCCTTTGAAGACGAGGTTTCTCGTGCGGCTCTGGATTCTTTGTTCCTCCACCTTGACAACACACCTGCGCGGAAATGGAAGTTCAACTATTAGAACACCTTGCATATAGTCTAGAGTTAGCACCATGCAACTTTGGCTTGTTCCCCTACGTCAAACTGAGGATGAAGGGTCAGCGTTTTTCGTCCAATGAGGAGTTGATAGCCGTCTTTCAGGGAGAATGTGACTTGATACCGAAACAAATGTGGGAGGAACGGTTTGATAAGTGGTTTCGTCTTATGAATAAGTGTATTTACTGTGACGGAAAGTACTTCGAAAGACTTTGGAAATTAAGCGTGTGTGACAAAAATTATGGGACAACCCTGACCTACACACTTCAAATTTATTTCCATACTTTAGTCGACAACTGTGTCGAACTTAGCAAAACTGTTTGCCGGGCCTATAAGTAGACCCACATAGCGGTAAAACCTTCAGGTTGACGTGGATATATAAATGATTGGATGAGATGGAGAAGAGAGGATTGAAAAAGATAGACGGGAATTTAGATTACCAGAGATCGAAAAAGATACATGCTGATAGATATAGGATAGAATGAGATCGAGGAGAGGAGATTAAACAAGATAGACGGAAATTTAGATTGACAGAGAGATGGAAAAATATTGACGTGGAAAGATAAAGAGTAGGATAAGATAGAAAAGAGGGGATAGGAAAGATAAACGTATGATATGATGAGATAAAGAAGAGGAGACTGGAAAATATAGAAGGGAATTTAGATTGAAAAAGAGATATAAAAGGATAGACGTTGATAAATATAGTACAGAGTTAGATAGAGAAGAGGAGATTGAAAAAGATAAACGGGAATGTTAATTAACAGAGATAGAATGAGATTGACGTGGTTAGATAAAGGATAGGATGAGATAGAGAAGATGGGATTGAAAAACATAGACGTAAATTTAGATCGACAAAGGGATAAAAAAAAGATTGACGTTGATCGATAAAGGATAGGATGAGATAGAAAAGACGATATTAAAGAACATAGACGTGACTTTAGATATACTAAGAGATGAAATGGGATATATTTTCTCTATCTCTTTCTATCAAAAAGATTCAAAATTATTCAAAAAGATAGGATATCTATCTTCTTACTTTCAGCAGGGGAAGTGACCGAAGTCTCCTTCCCCAATTCGCTTTACGATATTTTTGCATGACCCCTAAATAAATTTACCAAAAAAGTTTAGTCAGCAAAAATTAAGCAAGATAGGATGTATGCGAGAGGGAGGTTTAAGACTTGCAATCTCTAAAAAGGAGGGTACGTAGTTTACAAATTCAGAAAAAAACAAAAATTAAAATCTGATAACAAGAGGGCTCAAATTTTTCAAGGTAATTAAGAGGCCTTGAGTACTTTATGTAACTGATATAATTTTAAAAATTTTAACTTTCTTTCTTAAATTTCGGCGGGGTGGGGGGAAGGCAACAATACGATCATCGATAATGATGATATCGATATCGTTGACAATCATTTAAGTGAGAATTAAGTATGTAAAATCGGCGATAATATTCCAATTCTCTTTTATGAATACCTTTTATCTTTACAGATTATCTCCGCTAAACCAACGACGGATTGCGAAAATTTACATAAATTATATGTGTCCAAAACCAAAGCTCTGATGAAATCATTCCTGTCAACGGTTGCGGTCAGTTGAACAAACTATTTTTTAAACCTTTAACCTTTAAGGTGTGGGGTAATATAACATAGAAAACTCACCTTCATCATCTCTTACCCTATCCTATTTTTCGCCTTTCCTAACTTTCCTCTCTACGCCTCCTAGCAAATCCAAAAAATAATTTTTTCATTCTATTATCTCAATATCCTGATTTATGTGTTGCCTTCTTTTCCTCTCTCGATTTACTCTATTTTATTGATTCCTTTCCGACTTTCTTCTTCTCTTTACATTCCTCATCCCATCCCTCATTTCCCTCTTCCATTTTTATATTCCTGACCTTCTTCTCAAACTGTTCTTTTCCGTCTATTGAACAATCCCCTCTCCCTGTTATTTTTACCTTCGCTTTCTTTTCATCAATATTGTTATTCATTTTGTCTACCACTAATGTCACTATTATGGGAAAGCGATCCGAATCTATATAATCACTCACCTCTAATTTCTTGACCTCCTCTCTTGCTTCATCGTCCACTATCACATAATCAATTACTGTTCCCTTTTCTCCTTCTGAGCATGTATATTCCCTTTTCTCATCCCCTCTATATTTCTGCTTAAGATAAACCATGCCATATGCTCCAAGCTCTTTAAAAATTCTTTTCTCGTTGCATTCAGTACCTTGTCTTTGGATTTTGTTCTTCGTTCTCCTCCGCATTCCCTTCCTCCTCTATCTCCTATTCTCACATCGGAATCTCCTGCTATTATGAGCTTTCTTTATTTGCTTTCATCAGTTCTTTCATCTCCTATGATTCCTCTTGAATATCACAGTTCACATACACTCCCACTATCTTCCATCTCTCTCCTCCCATCTTTACCTATTCTACTAGTAAAGCTTCTTTTTTTTCTATATCTTTCTTATCCTACCCTGTTATTCATTCGTTCCTTACTCCAATCAGGATTTCTCTTATTGCTCTGCCTTTTTTAGTCTTCCTCTTCGCATTTTAAACCTGCTATTTGTAACCTCTTGGTAACTTTCACCTTTCTCTTTTTCATCCCCATTCATTTAGTCACGTCTCCATCATTACTACTACATACCATTGTACTAAATTTCTCATAAACTCCCTATTATTTCTCTCCAAGCCTGCTATATTCCAGTAACATATCCTCTATTCTTTCCTTCTATTGTTTCCCCTCTCTTTTTGTTTCCTACTATTTCTTATTTTTCTATCATCCGTTCCTTTTTCTTCTAGTTTTCTGACACTTTATACTTTACTAACTCTTCCCATTTTTCGTCCCAATCCAACTATATTTTTCCCCCTTACTTCTTTGCTCTTCTGCTATTTTCCTTAATTAATACTGCATATTCCTGTCTACCCATGTCAAATAAGCCTCTATTATCTCCGATCTTCCATATAACGTCCTCTGTTTTGACATCACTTCCCTCTTATGTTCCCATTTCTTTAGTTTCACTGATACCATTTTCTCACCTCTTCCCGCATCCTTTCCTACACTTCGCACCTCCTCTATCTGTACCTTAGCATCTATTCTTTTTAGCACATCTTCCACTCCTTCCTTCAGCTCCTTCCACTCTAATCTTAAACCCTTTATCACTATGTTTCTTTTTCTTTCATATATCTCTTTCTTTTCTATTCTTCTTTAAATTTTCCGTAGCCTTTCCCTCTCTCTCTCTCTCATTACTTTCACTCTCCCCACCACCAAACTCCTGTTTTGAGTTTTCTATCTTTACTATCCTCTTTCAAATTATGTTACCTTCTTATCAGGCTCCTTTCACTGATCTCTTCTTTATTCTTAAGTCTGCATCCCTTTTTCTCAATCTTCCCTAACTTCTTCCCATTTTCTTATCTATTGTATAAGCTCGGTCATTTCTTTCCTAATTTCTTGTTTTACTTTCTGCCCTCTTTCCTCCTGCCTTTTTTCGTTCATCTTTATTAGAACTATCATCATTTTACGTATTCTATGTAACGTAAAATTTTCAACTTCTATCGGCCCTCTACACGGAGAAAAATGGCTAGTCAACTTGAACATCTAGAGTGTCGGACTGACTATATTTGAGTCTTAATTATGGATAGCCCCCTAGATGGTGTAGCGTAGCATCCGCAGAGTGTCAAAATTGGGCTGTTAGCTTCACTATCCCAGAGTGTAAAGTTGACCATCCTGTAGTTTAAACTTGATTATCTCAGGAATTTTAGCTTGATTATCTTAGAGTGTTAACTTAATCATATCAGAGCATCAACTTTATTATGCGTTGTGCTTCCCCTACCTACATATGTATTTATAAGAGTAAGAGAGACGGAAATTTAAATTAATAAATGAAACCTGAAAAACATGAAAATTTATATAAAATCCATCAATTCTTAAAGCATCTTTATTATTTTTGGATAAAGGATGCCTCAGACATGATTGCATATGCATACAAACTTTAAAAACAGATTACTTTGAGCACGAGATGCTAAGGAAACGGCGTCACTGCACTGAATTAAAACATTTTTAATACTGGAAAATTTTAAAAAGAATATAAATGCGTGTCACAAATATTACCGTTCTCGTGTCTTTATTAATGATTAAAGAAAATTGGGGCACGTTTTCAGTCGAAAATGTTGAGAATAAGCACTGATTAATAAGTGACGCCTGTGTCCTCAATCCCTCGGAGGTATCGAATTTGACGTTCAAAATCAGAACGAAAACCACTCAAGCCACTCTCCAAAATGTTCTCCACATTTTATTCACACATGCTCGGTGTTCGGTAGAGGTCGTGATGCAGCCACTTCGATTTGAAATTCTGGAGTGGCGATTTGACTATTCTGATAAGGAGCCTCAATCACCCGTGGATGTTCAAACAGACTATAAAATTATGGTCTGTATATGAAAAAAAATGCGGATGGTACTTGATACTATCTAGAAGATCAAACTGACCATCTAAATTTTGACACTTCAATTTTGACTATCCATTTTTCTCTGTGTATTTTCAGCATTGCCTGAGACGAATATTTAAAGATTTCTGTAATTGTTCGTGTTTTCTTTTTTACTAGGCTGAATTGAAAGCTGCATTGCTTAAAGGAACTAGTAGCAGTTGTTCGGACAATTTTGTTGGCTCCGTGAAGACAGTTATTGATCCTAGAATTAAACAGATGACCGCATGTTACACCAGCAATAACGATACTACGGTACACAAAAAATATTACTTATATTGCAACGGAACATAAATATCAAAATATATTATTTTCTTACAGGCTGCGGAAAGCTGCTACAAAACAACCCTCGTTGCAATGAAAAAAGACGCGCACGACCTGCATTCTGCTGTGAAGTCTTGTATTCGATTAAGTTGCATTGCTATTGGTCTTAAGAACTGCTAGCGAAAATTCAAAATCTATCAAATAGAACTATCTATGTGTTGATATTAATAAAAAATTTGACAAAGTTAGATTGACGAAATTGAATGAATTGACCTTTCCAATAGTCAGTTGTTAAAAAAATGTTCCTTTTGTGACTCTGAAGAGCAAAATTCTTTATAAATTTATTATTAATTTTTATTAATTAATTAGTAATCAATTAATGTCTTAATTACTTATTATCATTATTAACTTTATTATTATACCTTTATTAATTAATTCTTCATAATAAATTTTTACTGCAGGCTTGAAAAGGGACCACACAGCGTCCGAAACGTAGCCAATTCAAACTTAAACCTATGTTTTTGTTTATTTGAACTTTTGCACCGAAAATTTATTTACACATAAAAAAGGTTGGAACTGAAGAAGAATGATTTACAACCAAAACGGAAACTCTCCATGTTAGACTGGAGATTTTTTCCAATATATCAGATTCAATTTTGGAATTCCATTATTATTGGTACATCTATAAAAAATTCTCTTGATTATAATAACAAAATTTCAATACAAACATTCAATATTCTAAAGCATAGAAAAATTTCTAGACATAAAACAAATTTTGAAATTCCGAACATGTGTTACGTCCTGAAGGGAACAAACTTACCTGGTTAAAAATAAATAATTAAAAAAACTTCCTTGTTCTTGAACGAAATCTAGGACTTCGAAATAGGGATGAGAATAACTTCCGAAGGTTGAGATAACAACACAATAATCTACAAATTAATCGGAGTATAATTGTATATACAATATTTGAGTTTATTAAATATAGGAAATTACAAAGTTAATGAGAGATAGCTGATGCGAATTTAAAAAAAGAAAAGGATTATGTTTTCTCAATTTAGTTTAATTTTACTTTTTGTAAATGCTTTTAAATTTTTAGTTGCACTGGAGACTCTTAGGTAGCGAAAGTCCTCATCCAGATCTCCACCTTAAAATAAAGGAAGACCTTAATGACAAGTTATTAAAGAAATTTAAGTATTATGAGTTCTTAACTCATTTCATTAAACTTGCTTAATGTATATTCCAATTGTTCACTTTTGAAACTGGGCGAGTAACTATTTTGGGGATTCACTGCATAATTTGGAGATACCTTGCAAACTGGTTTTCTGGATTGGTGGAATGCTCTTCTCGTTCACTGGAAAGATACTGGTACTGGTCCAGGTGTTTATTGGTTTAGTACAGGTGACGATGATTGTCCTTCTGGAGATTCACCGTTGCGATGGTTTGACAACAAGGATTTGCCAAAGGTGTCTATTAGTGGGCAGGTTGGATCAGGTCCCCTGCAGGTACTCAAGGGTAATGATGGCTGACATTAGAATTGTCAAAAGAATCTTGTGGCTTTAGTTTCACTTATTTAAAGAGTTTTGAAATTTACAATCGACTTCTGTTTGATTGAAATTTCCGAAGCACAACACTGATTTTGATTTCATTTTTGAATTTGTATTTCGACTCCTTGGAAATGGTTTCCAGATAACCGGAGTCGATCTGGTATTTTAATATTGACTTTCCAATGTACTTTTGAGCAGAGCTTCCGCTTGATTTCAAATTTGGAGGAAGACTGATGTTCTAATTCTGATCCTGGGTTTATATACGTCAGATTCCATTGTGATCAGAACCAAAAACTTGAAAACCAAAAACTTGACAACGAGGGGACATAACAATTGAAATCAATTTATATCCAGGTGTCTATATCTGAAGGCGTAGTACCTGGGGGTGCCGTTCCTTGAGTCCAAGGAAGTGGTCATTGTGCCACCCTCTTTAACGTTTCGTGGCTGATTTTTATCTGCTGCATTCCGAGATTTGTAGACGAGAAGTCATTGTATTTTAACGTTCTTTACACGGAGAAAAATGGCTAGTCAGCCTGAACATCTAGAGTGTCAGACTGACTATATTTAAGTTTTAACTATGGGACAGCCCCCTTATAGTCTAGCGTACCATCCATGGAGTATCAAAATTTGACGGTTAGCTTCACTATCCCAGTTTGTAAAGTTTACGATCCTGGAGTTTAAACCTGATTATCTCAGGAATTTTAGTTTGATTATTCTGGAATTTTAACCTAATCATATCAGGGGGTCAACTTTATTATCTTTTGTCCTCCTTCTACCTACATATATATTCCTTAGAGTAAGAAAGACAAGAGACGTAAATTAAATTAACAAATAAAACCTGAAAAACATGAAAATTGATATAAAATATATCAATTCTGAAAGCATCTTTATTATTTTTGAAGAGTAGGATGACTGAGACATGATTGTATATGTATCAAAAACTTTAACACCATATTACTTTGAGCTCGAGAGGCTAAGTAGACGTCGTCACTGCACTGAATTAAAGCATTAATACAGGAAAATTCAGAAAACAATATAAATACATATTACTAATCTCGCAAGTCTTGTTTCTTTATCAACGAATTACGCAATTCTGAGCACATTTTCGGTCGAAAATGTTAAGAATACGCAATAATTAATGAGTGACGCCTTTGTCCTTAATCCACATTATATTCACTCTTGACACATGTTTGAAGTATCAAAAGATGGTTTTAACTAATTAAAAGTGTTGTAAAACACGGCAAACGTGTTTTGACACTTCAAGTTCGACTATCCATTTTTCTCGGTGTAGAAAAGTCAAGATTTCCTAACTGCTTGGGTAGTACTGCTGAGTTCAGACTACTCATTTTATCATGAAAATACCAATGAATATAGTCGAGTTTGTGCATATTTTAAGAACATAATCCTTAATAGAAATAGAAAACTGTATTATCACTGGAGATCGTAACGGAGCGATCACTTGAGAAATCATTTCACACATACTGTGAAAATGGAAATCTACGATATCGATCAACGTTATATCCTCTAATACAGAAAATATTTTAACGTCATCTCAGACTAGATGGAGCTATAAATTTAAAATTTTTAAATTAAATTTATTCAGAAAAAAGATCTACCCCTTTCACTCCGCTGGGATTCGAACACCAGGTCAACATCTTGCAAAATAAATCGTGTTTCAGAAAAAGGATTCTTCCTCTGATCTCTCTAGTAGCTCAGTGGTTAGAGCACCTGACCGGAATTCAGTTGACCTGGTGTTCAAATCCCAGCGGAGTGAAAGGAGTAGATCTTTTTTCTGAATAAATTTAATTTCAAAACATAATCCTTTTCTATCCTAATTAATAATATAAATTAGAGGTATAAATGTAGCGATTATTAATAATATAAGTATACATAATATAGTTATAATACGTCACAGGACGTGACATATTCTTAAAAATTTTGGCTGATATTATAATACCTGATAAAGTTGTGAGAATCGAGGTTAGAATTGTATCTTTAGACCTAGGGTTTTCTGACAATTCTTTGAACAACAAATATTTTCCTTTACATTATTTCACCGCCTCAATCGTGAATAGTGGCGTTCCGAGTTCAAATTCTGACTAAGGTAGATTTTTTCTCGTTTCTCCAGAAAATTATTAGGCCAGTAATCGGCGATATCTAACATCAGAAGTTAAAAGAAAAATATAATAGTTGATATTATTTCAATCAAAAAATATTTTTATTTTAAATTAATCACAGTTGTATTCAACCGAAAAAGCTGATTTTTCAAGAAAATAGCTGAATCCTCAACTAAAAGTTATAAATTTTCTACCCACAACTGACCAGTTACTTTTTAAAAAAGTAACGAAGGTACCCTAAAAGTTACAAATAACGTAACTTATTAGTAACTTAGTTCTTTGTCACAAGTTACTACACAACTCTGGTTGATGAAATGCCAGCATTCGATCTGCAAGTCCAAAAATAAAATTTTTTATTTCTTAAACAAAAAAAATTCCTTTCCAACTCCGCTGGAAAGAAATTAGATTCAACATTCATCAACATAAAAAATTATTAAAAATTTTTTATATAATATTTTTCTTTAGAAAGAAACAAGAATCTATTTCACATTTTCTAAAGATTTGCATTTTATTATTATTATTAGACCATGAAGCTAATTTATAAGTAGTTATTTCTAAATTTTACTTTAATAATTTTTCTGTGAGAACATATTTATTAAAGAGATTATTTTTAACGTGAATAAAGTAAGACGAAAGCGATTAAGTGTGCAAATAATTCTAGTTTTTCCATTTTAGATCAATGACTCGTAAATATCGTTATGTTGATGGATGTGACGTAGTATATTTACAAGTTTCACAATACATTACTTTCTGATTGTTTCAATAAAGTGAAAAATCTTGCACAATCGCGCTAACTTATAAACCTTTTCTGTTTAGCACTTTTTCTATTTTTATAAGATTTTTAAAATTAATACATTAAGGTGGTACAGAAATCGCTAAGCCCGAAAAATGCAATGTTCTTTTGTAAATTATTATTCCTTTTTGTAAAAAATAAAATCCTGAATAAAAGTTAATCCAGTCTGACGAAATCTCGCACTTTCTGATCATGAATTTATTATTATTTTTTTATTTTCGTTTATTTTTGTGAATTTATTTAGGAGCCATCTAAAAATACCACAGGACGATTAAGGAGGGGGGGGGCAGAAAGATGAAATTCCAACCAAGGAGATTAATTTTCTACCCAAAGAGACGAATTTTCAACAAATTACATAACTTTCCAACCAAATAGTTAAATTCTTTATCTAAAAACGATCGGCTTTTACGAAAAATCAAATACTTT
>CAKNWU010107373.1:3088-14875 GCA_932072015.1 Andricus quercustozae | reverse complement strand
CACAAAATCACATTCAGCGTTGAGAAAAATAAGGGTTACAACCCCTAGCTATAAAAAATATTTCGTAATGAGCGTATTTTTGTAAGAAGTAATCTGACATTTGTTTGGTTAACAAATTCCGATTCGTTTTTGAAATCTGCGAATTAGTACATAAAAAAACGTATCTTTTTTTCATGTACTACAACATGATACAAAATAAAGAAAATCGGTGAGGTACACCTCAGAAAGCAATAAATTAACTGTAGGGGTAACTCACCCCTTAAAATGATTTTTTTTCAAAAACCCCGAAACATGTCAACTTTCATATTTAATTTGATTAATAACAGTACAATATACAATGAAATTGAGCTGATTTGAAAGTTTTTGTATAAAAAACAATATAAACAATATCACGTTCACTCATGTACAAAATTAGGATTGCAACCCCTCGGCATAAAAAATATGTCCCAATGAGCGTCATACTGTGATAAGTAATCTAATGTTTGTTCGGTTAAAAAATTCCAATTGGTTTTCAGATATTAAAGAAAAGCTGTTTTTGGGGGTAAACTTTAAGGGTGGGTTTCACCCCTTAAATCGACGAATTAGCAAGTAAAAAAGTACATGACTGTTTTTTGTTCATGTACTACAACATATTACAAAATGAAGAAAATCGATGATATACACCTCGGATACTTTCCTTATGAGAATCAGTAACGTACTTCTGGCTATTTGAATCAATGAAAATTATCTGGAAATTAGTGATTGTTCACCGAAATTCCAGTGATTTTTAACTGGTTTGCCAGTAGAAACTAACTGGAATTTCAGTGGTAATTCAGTAACTTATCTATTGGAAAATGATAGAAAAATAACTGGTTTTTCATTGGAACTGTACTAGAGTTTCAGTGAATAGTTACTGATTCCCAATAAATTGTTACTGATTCAAATATGTGGCCAGAAGTACGCCATTGATTTTCAATGAAATTTAGCTCTGAAATAAGACGTAAATTTAATAACAAAAACAATGGGATGTGAAAAATATGAAATGATATGTGAAATCATACATAATTGAACCCCTGATCTGCAAATGAATTACGTAATTTCTTTCTACTACATTTTTATAACTAATTTATAATTTACTATAAAAATAATTATCAGTTTTATTCCTTACTTAAATAATTAACAGAAGTTTTATAATTAATTCCAATGAATTGTGTATATTTTTCATTAGGATGTCACGTGTTATTTTTTATTTTAGAAATAATTACGCTTCTTGATGTGCTTTTTTATATCTTATCTTAAGTGTCCGAAGATTAATTATTTTTCTTGTTTTCAGCAATGTAAAGAAAATTAAGAAAAAGGAAAAGGCGTGGCTCAAATTTGAAGAGCTTGACTTAAAATCAGTCTCTTCAGGATTTGAATCCCGAAGTTGAGAAATAAAACACATCGCTCTAACGATACCAATTTTTATCTCGATTGGATACTTGGGTTCCATACAAACAGAAACATAGCAAAGAGATATTTAATATTTTTCCCGTAGAAATATTACTTTTCACATTTATTACTAAAGATTTAAGTCTTCAAAAAATAAAAATTCTCCTACTTTTACACCTTATGAGAAATACATTTGTAGACTATACATATGCTGAAGAATCATCGAAATAGATATCGAGTAAAGTAACTTGGAATTATATCCTCCCCAACTTGACGAGAAAATGACGTCTACAATTAAAATCGTATCACTGTCAAAATTATTTAAAATTTACATTCACCTCATATTCAGAACATCTGCAGATGGTTATTTAATTACTTCTACATGACTAATAAATTTCAGAACAAATTATAATTTGTTTTCAAAAAACCTTGCGACTTTACTCCTTTTTTATGAAACTCTACTACTATTGTACTCTACACTCATCATTCACTTCTATTATTTATTTACTTTCAGTCTCATAAGATAAGATGCCCAAATAAACATTTAGTTCCAAAGGGTCTAGCTGTGTCCCGGGACAAGAATATTTTTTAAATGGTTTGTCAATCCACCTAAAATTAATGTTTAATATATTATTATCTCTTCATCAGACCGGCCCAAATGACAACCGACTCATTTGAATTTATCCAGATTTCCTGATGCGTAACTCGAGCCTGGTTCCAGCGGAACTTCTACATACTTGATTATGAATGAACCACATTAGCGGTTTCCGTCATCACGTCCATCTTTCATTGCTCATGGAATCTAAGGGCAGGAATCATTATTCGAATTAATGCTTACTTCGACGCTTGACTCGTCGAGGTAAGAATCGACTTTATAACGTCGGCGTGTCCAGCAATAATTATTCCGATGTAGATAGTAACGTACAGCGCGTAACTCGAGCGTTAATGCGCTATATGCACCGTCCGCAGTCTACGTCGCAAAGACAGATCACAAGTCCGATTGGCTTAGTATAAGGTGCTGCCTGAAGATATTCATGCCGGTCAATGGTAATAACGATAAATTGCTGGGGCGTAATGGCCGCACCAGCAACCAGCAACGACCCTACGAACACGATCGCAAAGACGTTCCTCTTCCTTTTTCATCAACTCTCTCTAACGAGCCAAATTTCATTACATCCACTTTCGATACCTCAATCCCAAATCATCGATCCATTCATCCTTTTGCTCCTTCTATAAAAACATCAAGCCTTTTCCATCAATTGTTGCTGCTTTCTAATTTCAAAAGATAGTAAACATAATCCATTACTTCTTTAGCAACTTAAATCATATTGACAGTTCTATAACAGCAGTTTTCTTGTAGGATATAAGAAATATTGTTCACGGAACAAGTGCATCTGTTTGTGAGCAAAGAGCACAACTGCTGGCTGAAAAGAAAAATTTCTCGACGGTAAAAGTTCGGGAAAGTTCAAACTCTTCGAGTGTCTACAGTTTATACAAGTACCAAACTTCTAAGGTAGTCTTTGAACTGCTACTTCAACACGTTAATATACACACGTGTTCAATATTGTTAATACGTCGACATGTATAAACAAGAATCGTGAAAATAAAATAAAAAAGTTGCCGAAAACAAAACTGATATCTCAGAGAAGAAATTCCCCTTTATATTTTCGTAAAAAATAATTCCTTCCACAATTCAGGTTTACCTAATAATACGACTCCTTATCAATAATTTCATATTCTTCAATTTTACAACATGGTTCAACAAACCAAAAAGATAAGAAAGAATCAAAGAAACTTTTATCCTTTTTCTGAAGTATATTCCAGCCTCACCCTTTGCATTATATGACACTCGAGAACCCTCTACAATCTGCTCTTAACACTAAAACAATCAAGAACAAGTCCATGCACCTGTCCCTCGAAACTTTGTACGCCTCGGGCAGTTTGTAGGGCCCAAGTCTCTGGTTCTGGGATATCAGGGAACTGTTCTTTCGTATGTTCCTTATTATTATACACTCGTTCCTGTGCTTACAACATAACATCGGCTTATGATACTTATGGCGCAGGATCTCATGCATTTACGCATATATAAATACAGGCACACTCACTTAATGCTCGGCGCGGCGGCGTGTTCTGCATCTCGTGGGCATGTTTTGGCCGGCTTATGAATTTATTGGGGGCCATTCATTAGACATTAGGGACAACCACGGCCACGTAGAAGTCACGAGAAAAAGGATAACCCACCTTCCCTCCGGGACCTACGTCCTATATGTTTAATTATGCGTAGGTATTACTTATCTAGGTAAATGCATCCTAAATAAGATTATCTTCAGGACCGAGCTATTTGAGTTTATCAGAAAATATATTCTCCTCAGGAATAATGAACTAATGTTAAAATCAAGGCTGTGTCTAGTCTTCCCGAAAAATTGGGACGACTAGCCAAGCTTATGGCAAGTACTTGACTGCTCATCCCGAATTTCTGGACGAAGAGAATCTTCCTAAAATCAAAACATTTTGTTCATTTTATATTTTTGTAATTAAAATTCATTGTAGAAGAAAATTTTCTTGTTAGTATTTTCTGAAACAAAAAAAGCAATGGAAATAAATTGTTAGGGGACATGAAGGGAGCAGGAGTGATTCGTAATGGACGTTCTTAAACTTGAGTGCTCGAGCTTAAGGAGCCGTGAGCATATTTACGCTATCTTCGAGTAAATCGCCCGATTACTATGGTCGTTACCTGTGCTTACGCGGGTAAATGGCGATAGGCTGTCTGCAAGGTATCACAGAGGAATCACGGTAAGTTATTCGTTGAGCTCCGACGTACATGTATGCACTACAGTGTACTTTAATAGTGATAAGGATGCGTTTGCATTAGCAAAGAAAGTAAATTATGTGCGAGAAAATATATTATAATTACAGTACACAAGGTCCAATGCGTAGCCTCGATTA
This sequence comes from Andricus quercustozae, assembly GCA_932072015.1. NCBI lineage: Eukaryota > Metazoa > Arthropoda > Insecta > Hymenoptera > Cynipidae > Andricus > Andricus quercustozae. Next base: position 10,519 of record CAKNWU010107373.1, on the reverse strand, counting down.
TACAATGAAGGCAAATATTTTATACCTCGCCTTCAAGACGCGTGTTTTTTAATCCTACTTAAATTATTCGAGTCTGATGCAACCTCAAGAAAAAAGAATTTATGTCTTGATTAAAAGAAAAATCTTATCTTTTTCTTATTACTAGACTTTCTTTAGCATCTACAGAATAAAATAATAAAGAAGATTTTCGATTTTTGAGAATCAATTATTTTTAGTTATCAGTCAGCAGGCTTGAGGGGCTGCCTACCTGGTCAGTGTTAGAATTAATAGCTAAACATTGGCACCTCTCTCACCGTCTCTTTTTGTAATACGGACAGAGTGATGCTGGGAAGGATCATCGCGTGCCTTCAGTGTGAATGGGCCTGGCTAACCGACCACTCGCTCGAAAGGATGAATGAATCACATTCGAGCGTGTTTTCTTCAATGTAAGAGTGTCGCTCTTATCCTACGCATTGCCACACTGAATATTCCCGTAATATTTCAAATTCGAGAGACTATTCCTTATCCCTTGACTTGTTATTAGTACGAGAAATCGGCTCTGTATTATAATCGTGCAGTACATAATCTACAGAGATATCGATTTTTATTGCCACATCTTAATGTCAAAACATCATCTTATCTTTTTTCAACTAATGAAGGATAGTCTAAAAAGTAATTCTGAAGGAAAGGATTACATTTCTCTAGAAATATGTTAGAAAGTGAGCCCACCATGAAAAATCTTTCACCTCATAAGAAGTCCTCCATCAATAGAAAGCTCACCCTACAAGAAAAATGAGAAGTAGATGAACTGATAATTACCAGCCTACATACGGGTTTGAAAGTAACCCATTGTAAAAATCATTCACATTACAAGAAGTCCTGCAAATATTGCACCCATCAGAAATTTCTCTTGATACTTTGTAGAAATTGTCTCAAAAAGGTCAAAGGTCCTCATTTTCCTAAGAAAAGCGGAAGTTCCGCATCCTGTTTGGGGCAAAGGCATCATACATTTACATGTTCGTAGATAACCCACGTTTGTGCGCGCGCTGGCGTTATGATTTTATTACCGACCGCGGGAGAATGTACGGGCGGCACATTAAATTAAGTCAGCTTTACGAGGCTGGCATGGAAATGAATACGCCACGCCATGACTGTAACCCCCCATGCCTACCTCTGTACGCGATACCATAAACCTTGGCGTATCACCGTAACGCACATACGACCACCAGCCACGAAGCCTCGCATCCATACACCCGAAATCCGCCCACACACTTCATACCTGCACGAGTACTCACACGATCCAAATTTTCACCGTGAGGGCGGCTTTACGTTCGTATGTCACGCGTTGTACCTTCGACGTTGTGCTGAAGTCTGACAGGGACATTAATTGCAGTTTAGTTCAGGTTCAAAGGGCATCTACTAGAAATTCTATAGTCACACGCAGAATAGTTTCGTCGCAATGCTAAGAGAAAACATACCCACACTCATTTTCCAATGATTCTAATCAAAACACCAAAAACATAAGAATGATCAATCACAAAAAATACCATCCTTCTTTATGGGAAGCATATCCATAATCATTTTCAAATAATTCTATTTAACAAACCAAAAACATGAGAAATACCAATAAAAATAATATTATGACTTTTTCCAAGGAAAGCATCATAATCATTTTCAAATAATTATATTCAACAAACCAAATGTAAGAAAGACCAATCAAGGAAAATGCTAATCTTTTCTGATGAAAGCAAACTCATACTATTTTTAAATTATTCTATTCAACAAACTAAACACATAAGAAATACTGTCATACAATGACAGAAAATTCTAACCTTTTTTATGGGAAGCATACTCATACTAATTTTCAAATAATTCTATTCAATATGCCAAAAACATAAGAAAGACTAATAACAGAAAAATCTGACCTTTTCAAAGGAAGCATACGCATGCTGATATTCAAATAATTCTATTCAACAAAACAATACCCAGGTAACACAACCTCTGACAATGACATGACTCAATAGGAACAGGTTAATGGTTTCAAGTACATGATTATGACGTCTTGGTCAGTGTTTGACTGTCTTTTTCAAAAAAAAAAACTTATCACCTTATGGATGATTTGAATTATCTATAGGCTTGAAGCTGGACATTGTTATTATAACTTCTGACTGAAGTTAGACATCGAATTATTTTGAAAAAACATGGTATATATACGAGGTAAAAGACTTAATATTGCAACATAAGAGCTTAAGATGTATTTCTCCTCATGGCTTTTTTAAATAAAATATCGGAACTGAACAACTTGAATAGCAGCAATAAAAAATTAATGCTTCTAAAATGAAGAACATAAACATTAAATAAAGCGTGATGAAGTTATGTCAATAAAAATATACAAAGCAATCATGACAGTTTATATGAATATGACCTGATAATCACAGAACGTATTATTGATAGCAATATCATAAATGATGGTCTTCTTCTTAAAGAACTTGTTTCCTGTACAGTGAGGTAAAATGTAACTAATGATATTTTGCATTATTTTCAAATAATTTTCTATTGATCAAACTCAGACCATAAGAAAAAACAATCTAAAAAAATGTAAACGTGTTCTAGCAGTATATTTTTGTCTTCCTTTTTATATTTTCGCACACGCCAACACTCTGCATTTGGTTCTTAAGGCTAAACAAATCAGGAAAGTAGTAATGCTTACCTGACGAATAACACCATAATAAACAAACTAAAAGCAAAACAAAAACCTTTTCTTCCTTATCTTCGCATAATCGGAAAGTTATTTTTATACCGTCTGATAAACTGAATCAATAAACCAAAACCATAAGAAAGACCTATAAAAATTAATTCAATTTTTTTCGAACGTATATTATAACACTGATTTAACAATACATATAATTTTGGAATACCAATAAGAATAAATTTTATCCACATCGTGGTAATAATTGATTTTCTGTAAACTTGAATAAACAAACCGAAACAGAAGAAAGACCTATGAAAATGAATTCTATAGAGTACACATAGTTCCAAAAGTATATTCCTAATGCTCCCTTTGCAGTTCAAGACTCCCGAACTCACTGCAACTGGTTCTGAACACTAAAATCATCAGATGGAGTCTTCAAATTCTCTATATTGAGACTAAAGAACTAACTAACGAGACATTTCTATTGAAAAATACCAACCCAGTTCCAGAAATTCCGAAGTTTTTCTGAACCATCACTAATTTTCTGAATGGTCACAGACTTGACCAATTACTGCGGAAATGGGATCCGAGAGAATCTGGAGCCATATCCGATCTACGTGACGGTATACGAGCAGGTCGGAAAGACGGTCGTTCTCCAACTTAGGAATAATTAGGGGGCCAAGATCGATGTCCTGGGCCGAAAACCACGAGCGATACGATCGGAGGAAGCTGAATGGAGCCCCATTGATGCGACCAGCGAAACCTTCACTATCAACATTAGTTAGGCTAGGTCCAACGTCCAACCTAACCTCACGTGCGTTGCGAGACCCTCGTCTTCTGAGAAATTCGGCGTCCTTTCCGGGACGAATTCCGAGATAAAAAGGGTCTTGAATGAATCAAGGTCGACCACGCCAAGCTGGCTCTGCGTGGACCAAGAGACTTCTCGTGCCGTCGGATATACTGATATAGCACAAGATGGCCGTCTCACCCAATTAAAGAACTAAATTAAAAATTTTTATTTCAAAAATACCCTTGGGCTATTTCCAGACTTCGCCTCCTTTACAACTCTTATTTCCCTTCCTAATTTATAATTAGGGTCTGTTCAATAATTACGTAAGAATAACTTGGAAGGAGATAAAGATATGATAAATAAATTTTTGAGTTTTGATTTTTTTACATTTATCCACTTTGCTTCTATGGTCTTTTATCTATTTTCACTTTAAGATTTCATTTCTAATTCCTGAATAGCTATGCAAATTAAAAAATGTCTTAGACGGTAAATCAATTTAAGGAGACTATGGAGGGTGGTGCATTCAGAAGCGTAATTCCTCGAGGAATCTTTAAAGTTCAGACATCCCAAATTACCATTCCAACAAGGGACTCCTCTCGCACAAAGTGAGCTCCGCTTTGTCGCGAAGACGTTATTGCTCCCGAACACCGGGAAATGTTATCAAGCGTACCCTGTTCGGAGTGCGATAATGGAAGCTTTCGTCATTACCATAGGAATCCTCGTGAATCATTTCCATATGATCAGTATGCACGCCTGTAGGAGGCCGCGTGTCGTGTTAAGTGGACGCGTGCGACAATCGGCCGCCGAAGCTGCGATTTACCCAGAATACACAGAATACAATATTAGACTCTCTCAATTGTACAATGAGCAATAACAATAACAATGCCTTCTCCCGAGGCTTCTCCTATTGTATTCCATCCTAAAGTAATCAAGAAAAGAAATAAAAAACATTCAAAACTGGCGAGGCAAGTGTTAACAATATCTTGCAAACGTGACCAAAGATGTCACGTGCCTAAAAGAAACAAATATTTCCCATATAAGTAAGGTTAAAGGACAAATGTAAATTAGAGAAGGGTATAGTGGATATTCTGGTAGAGAATAGATTTTTATAATTAATTATGTAACATGAGTATTGAGCATTCATACTTTTATCATTATACCGTAGCCTTGTCTTTAACTTTGTATTATAGAATGTTCCGATTATTAAATTCAACAAATCAAAAACATTAATAATATCTGCAAAATGAAATTAAAACCTTTTTCAGTGGCACACCCAATAGTCACCAATAAACTTTTAATTCCAAACAAGTATAAAACATAACTTCCAATCAAACAAATCTCTACTCTTTTCTACAAATATAGTCCTGGCATCTCGTATCTATTTCGGCACACCCTAATCTTTCGTAATCGATTCTTCACCATAAACTAGACAGAAAGGGAGGGTAGACATAGTAAATATTTAAATACTTTAGCTGCTTTAATAAATACGGACTATTCCTAAATTTGCAGATTCACCCTCTTCTAATAACATCATCATTCCGAAAAAATATTTTCAAAGAAGAACGATTCATCGAGCGCTCGTGGCTGAAGAACTGAACGATATAAGTAATGAAAACAATGATTGGTATGTGACGAGGGCCATTCTTATCCAGCGCCCGCGGTACCAAGCAGAGTTATGGCGGGAGACTGGAGGTAAATAATATATTAATAATATAAGATACGAGTGGTGGTGCGGTGGTTGGCAGGGCACCAGGAGGTAATGGATGCTCAGACTTGCTGGAAGTGACGGCTCTCGCTGTTGCGTGGCCATTCGTGGTTAAATTCCTGGTTCCTTCGAGAAGGCCCCCCGTGGTCCCTGCTCGCTGTCACCACCCCCCGCCAAGATCCCCTCAAAACTCTTGGCATGCCTACGCCCTACGGTCTTGCACCTACTTCTACACTTCCCTACCTATACCTATCCCTATCCCTATACCTTCATATATATACACATCTTTACCTACATCTATATCTTCTCTCTGCACCACGTTCCATCTTCTCTCCCAAATGTCCTCCTTCCCTACTCTCTTTCGCCTATTGCAACAAATAACGGATTAAAGCCACTTCTTTATATCTAGCAACTTAATCGGCGCTTGCCATAAATCACAAATAAATCATAAATCACAAATTCACGTGTGTATATATATATACAGATAAACCTGGCGCATTTATCTCTCCTGGTGTCTTACATTCAGGATATTTAGTGTATTCAAGATGTGTGATCCGAGTTTGTAATTGGAGTGAAATATCACATACCGATTTGAAAGTTGTATGTGCCCTCTTTCTGCTCGTACGAAATTTCGTTATTGACAGCCGAGGATAGATAGGCTACATATTCGAGACGTCGGGAAATTGATGGATACAGCTAATGTGAATAATTAATATGTATGACTTACCCCGCAAGTAGACCACCCGTTAGTCTAATATTTCTTCTCGGTTTTTATGTCTAGCCCGGAAGATGGATAACAATTCAAGTGAAATCGATCGTTTATAACTCCATGAGGAATGTTGGGACTTAACCCTTCCGGATTATAATTCTAGGACAATTTACTCCATGAACAAATCAAAAACATAAAAAAGACCTATCAAACAACATTTTTACCATTTCCAGAAATATATTCCTACATTCCTCTTTAAATTTGAACACACTATAACCTGCTCCAGTCGAGCTATCTATTCGAAATTAACATTGCAATATTTTCACTACACATCATTATTTTACAGAAAATGATTGACTCATTTCAAATATAATAATTTATCACGACAATGACTCAAAATGAAGAAGCATTTGAAAGAGATGATGAAGTTCTACACTGCAGATGAATGTTTATTATTGGAATGTCGTTAAGGTGTCGACTGAAGGTTCTTTATGTTCCGTCTTCTTTTGAAATGCACTTGACGTTCCTCGATGACAATGACAACTCGCGAACAATAACGTCCAGCGAGCGATGGAGACCACGAGATTTTAGACGCTGTTTAGAAGCTCAAGATACGACAATGCGATGACAAGCTGTGACTAGAGGAAGACATCAGTCAGAATATCCAATCAATGCTAAGAGATTCAATCGCACCTTGTTGTCGATTTAATAGCCACGCGTCTCTATCCAGGAGACAACAATGCCTTTGACAGACTAGCTCATTAACAATTCCTAGCGATTTCCCTCTGCTTAACCACTATCGAAAATCGATGTACTGCAAGTGGAAATTTCCTTTTAACAGACTCCTCACAATAGCTTATACTTATTAGCATTCTCTCTACCTTATTTTCATTCTGATTGGAATTATAATTTCTTAATACTTGCCTATTAGACGTCGTATTGATGTTGCGCAGGAACTTTAAAAAATAAGGAAATTCACCAAAGTTAAGACTACTTTGATCAAAATTCAATGTTGGTCAGGGAATGTCAGGGAAACATTTGAACTTGTTTTCATCTTGTCTATAAAACGTTTCCACAGTATTAGAACTTTTTAGTAAAAGATTTTTTTCTCGATTTTAATTACGTTTCTAAAGATTTGGAAAATTTTTAAATAGATTTCAATAATTTGAAAGGTCTTCAAAAGATTTGAAAGATTTTAGGGTATTTTTGAAAATTCCTATGAATTTTTAAGGGCTTTTAAAAGTTTCATGGGATTTTACTGCTTTTAAGGTATTTAAAAGCTCCCAAAATATTTATTTTTATAAATTTTCAGTTAATTTATTAATAAGAATTGAGGGATTTCGTAGTGTTTCAAAAAATGTTAAACGTTTGGAGACATTTCTAAAGATTAAAGAATTTTACAAATTTCAAGGAATTTGGAAAGGTTTTAAAGGATTGGAAATATCTTAGGGTATTTTTAATATATTTCAATACTTTGAAGTGATTTCAAACAAATTTGAGATTCTAGGGTGTTTTTAAAAATTTCAAGGAATTTTCGAAAGCTTTAAAAAGATTCA
>CAKNWU010107335.1:2892-18694 GCA_932072015.1 Andricus quercustozae | reverse complement strand
CGCATTGTGCCTTTGGATGTACGTCGATCCCGCATGAATTGGACAACTAGATAGTTTATGTCCTAGATTCTCGGAGTGTGCATGACACCTCTGCAGCTATCGTCGGGATTTTCTTGGCTCAAAATGTGGCGCCGATATGCTAGAGTGTAAATGTCACGGCCTTTTCATGCCAAAATGAAACCCTCCGTGCCCGACTTCATTCCGGGTGATTTAAGGAGAGCAAACGTTAGCTCATACGACATCGACTGATCCTCCACATTTCTGTGGAAGATGCCGTGCATCTTCTTCTCGAGGAGCTGTTCGCGGAAGTTTTTCTCCTGTGCTTTCTTAATCCGGGCCTTCAGGAGTGAGCACTCGAGATGGATAAGATTTGATGCACTTTGCTCATCCCTGATATTGAAGTCAAGGCCGAGTGTTTTAGCAGCCTCCTCCGCTGCTTTATACAGAAACGCCTCTTTGTTCACTTCTTCGTGTTTTCTGACCATTTTAAAACCCAGAAAAATCCAGTTGTAAAGACATTCAAGATTCAGTATTCCGCGACCACCTTGACGGCGCGCGATGTAAAGTCGCGGAACAGAAGACTTAAGGTGCATACTTTAGTTAATTTGCATAACCTTTCGGGACTCGATGTCGAGGGATCTGAACTCTTCAGTCTTCGATGGAACCGCTCCAAATGAATGGAGTACTGCCGGGACAGCAAGCGTGTTCGTTGCATGTACTTTGTTGCTCGCCGACAGTTCGGAAGACCGTATCCGTCGGATGAGACGTTTGTATCTGTATCGGTTGGTATCCCTTATAGATGTCATGTCATGAATGCGCCTCTGTGGGACGCCCAAGTATGTATATATCTCTCCATCGCCAAGGTGTCGCATATCGCTTCTTTCGACGAGCTCAGAGTCTTCGGGGATGTCGTTAAGTTTTCCTTTTTATTTATACCATAGATCTTAAGATATACGTGTACAGAAATAATATTTTTATTTTATTTTGCAGATAATGACGCGTGCAAAACAGCGTCGAATTGTAGAGCTCGAGGCTTTGTATCAGCAACAGAGTGACAGAGCTTCGCAAGAAGTTAGTGCGAGCGAAACAGATGATGCGATCGAATTGGAAAGATGCGAACCCCCCTCATAAACGTGGTCGTCCAGTATACCTGCGGTCCAAAGGCGGATTGAAATGGTCAGTAAAAGTTCCTGAACTGAGAGGTACAAGGTCAATTTCGGTTGCGGCTCATGTTCCTTCTACGAAAAATGAAGTGTTAACGAAGATACACCGATAGCCGCTTGGAGGTTTTTATTTACTGATGGAATATTGAATAATATTGTCTCTCACACAAACGAGGAAATTGATAGGACATTTAAAAAATTAAAAGACGTAAATGGAGAACTTCAGGCGCACCAGAAAAATTTAGATCTTGTCGATTTGAAAGGTTTAATAGACTTATTGTACTATGCGGGAGCTTATAAAATGAGTAAAGCGCACTCACTAACTTGGAGGGAGATTCACATTGTCCCTCTATTTAGAATGAACATGTCGAGAAATCGCTTCACATTTATGATGAGTAATTTACCATTATATGAACAAAAAACCACGTAATGAAGAGTTGGTCGACTCTAAACATTTGCCAGAAGATCAAGATATACGAGATCTTCTAGCAAATAACAAAATGGATAAGCAGAATCGATGCAGCTTTTGCCCACCGATTTTAGATCGTAAGCCAAAAAAATATAATTTTTGAAAAGAAAAAGCGAACCGAAGTTTCTTAATGTTTAAATCTTGAAACTTCTGTTGACCACATGTAAAATTATTTTTGCGGTTTTTACTTAAAAATACAAGCATCAGAAAAGAAAAAACACCTTTAAAAAATTCGTTTTTTTCACTGCTTTGTTTAAATTCATTATTATTATTATTTTAACCAGCACCATCCTAATCCTGGCTTTATTTCTTTTCTATTAAAAAACAAATGCAATTTATTGAATAGATTTGGAGATATGCGCCTACAAAGTTGGCGGGTTATCGTAACCCATGGTGTACCCAACGGGATACAAATGAACTCTGTACGCAGAGGGTTAAGTCCTTTAACATGAACTGGTAAACAAAACTCCACTTTACGCAGCTAGGCTTAAAATTACTGTATGAATTTAATCAAAACCAGTGATAACTTGCGGCTGCATCCGACTTCATTAGAATTACTGGAATTTGCGTGGACATTTGGGCAGGTGAGAGGAAAACTGCAGAAAACCACCTCCCGAGTTCAGCCGGGTTTTTGTTAGTCGAGTTTGAAGGCAGTCATTCGACCCTACCAATCGAATGCACACTATTATGCTCGGCGTCAACCCTCTCGCTCGACATTAATCCGCTCTCGAAATGGCTTGTTATCTGGACTCTTCCTAAGATTCACCTTGCAGCTAATGCGGTCAGTTTAGCGTGAAATGGAAGGGATCCTCTCCTAAACATGATCAGGAAGCACGAGATGATTGGCAAAGGAGCGTTCCTTTACAAAGCCGCGGAGCAGGCGGCCGAGACCCTTGGCCTGAATTCTAACATCACGAGTGAGAAAACAACATTACTCCATCTAGATGCCTTACTTATAGAAGCCCAAGTAAAGAAAGCAGAGGTTGAAAATTCCACCAAACAGCTTCTCGACAAGAAAATGCACGGAAACTTGAAAGAAATGTAGTAGGTCTGCCCTTGTCGAAGGAGCAAACTTTTGCTTTCCTAAGATCATCAGGACTTGATTCAGGTACAGAGAGTTTCATTTTTGTGTGCCAAGAATGTGTCATTTCCACCTTAGCATACCGTGATCGCATTTTACGTCAAGAAGTTCTCAGTGGTAGGTGCAGAGTGTGGCATATACATGCTGAATACCTAGAACACATACTATCCAGGTGGCCTTATCACGCAGGAACTACGTATCTGTACAGACATTATGCGGCCCTAATTCAAGAAAATGGCACCCCCTCCGGGCGAAATTGCGTTAAAGTTTCAGTTGTAACTAGGTCTCACGACAGTGAGATAGATGCCAACAGTTGATACATATTACGCAAATATACATACTTGAAAGTAAATACATTCGTCTGCACGTTTATATATGTTTTTAACTCAAGGATTTAAGTGTTACCAATGTGTAATTTCGACAGTAGGGCTTAAATTTTCAAGTGAGTGAACAAAAAGGAGTTTTCTAAGGTGATATGGTAAAGGTGTATTTCTAATTGTTATATGTAATTTGTTCCAAAGACGAGCACCATGAATAATGAAAGACGTTTGCATTTTACACGTGCGGTGTGGCTTAATTTTGAGTACTGTTGTCCTGTCACGGAGCTTGGAATGTGTCGGTTGATCTTTGTCAATAAAATAGAAGAGGTTAAAAAGATAATACGGAGCTTCATTACTGAATATCCTATAAAGCAAGTTACCCATACAAAATTGTCTTCTCTTGGCAACGTTATGAAGTCCTGCTCTTTCTCTATACTGGGTAATATGTTCACTTTTTGGGGTGTTATAAAGAAACTGAATGCAAACTTTAAGCGTAAGGTCAAGTTTGGCATTCAGCTCATTAGTAATATCGTCATATACCACACAGCCGTAGTCAAAAAGAGTGAGGATGAGGCTTTCAATTAGGAGGATACGCATAGGAGTAGGAAGTGATTCTTTATTCTTGTTAAGCTGTTGGAGGACTCTAAAGATTTTCCTCGAAATATCCGCATCTTCTTCATTCCAAGTAAGAGAATGTAGCCTAAATCTTTAACAGATTCCACAAAGGGGATAAAACGCCTATCTATCAAGAGAGGAGGTAAGATTGTACTTGTTGCAAGTGAAGGAGAAGAAGAAGGTCCTATGATTATAGCCTTAGTTTTAGCATGGTTCAGTGTGAGACAGTTTGTCAAGGCCAACTGCACCACCAAATCAATATCCTCCTGTACCTTTTGAAGTAAGCTCCACGCTTAACCTGCCCACAATCAGAATGCTTTTCATTGCTAATTTTTACACTTTCAGAACGATTACTGAGATAAAATTCAAACCATTTAACAGCCATATTTGAGAGGTGAAGTGATTTGAGCCTAGTCAATAGTAGAGTATGGTTAACTGTTTCAAACGCCTTAGAAAAGTCAAAAAGAACAACAACCGTAATTTCCCTTCTATCAATTACCAGTTTTAGGTTGCATTAAGTCCATTAAATTGTTAGTTTAAATGTGTGCAGTAAGTTGCTGATGGACCATGCGTTCGAAATGTTTAGACAAGGTACAAAGGATGGATATCGGACGGAAATATTTGGGAGAGGTAGGGTTGGATATTTTAGGAACAGGGCGAATAATCGCCTCTTTCCAGGTATCAGTAAATATTCCCACCTGTAGTGATGCGTTATAGATATGCAAGAGAATATGGCCGATGACCGGTAAAGCTAAGCAAATCATTTTAATTGAAAGACCATCAGATCCTGGAGCATTTGAATTTACCTCGAAGAGTTTTTTAATTGGGGTTTCTTGCGATGTCTCAGAAAAGAATAATTTAGTATCATCAAAAGTAGAGGGAACTGAGGACGGGGAAGGAGTGCTGTTTGCAAGGGATGTAGAGTTTGAGGTGAAAGCTGTTAACAGGTCTGCATGGGAGAAATTGTTATCAGGAGCTAGGTGTTTAGGAGGAATAAGTCCAAGCCGTCTTAAGATAAGCCAGATGTTTTCATTTTTATTCCTGTTTTTTATAAAATTGTAATTATATTGATTATATGGATCCCTGATTTTGGTTTGTACTAAGTTTCTCAATTTACGAAATTCGGCTTGAATAATACTATTTTTTGTTCTTTGAGCCAATTTCTTTTTTAAGGATATGGAGAGGCGCACTTTTTTCAAAGTCTAAAGATAACAATTTGGTTGGACAAATAACTTTTCTATTTATATCCTTTTCAATGTGAATGCTTTTTCAGCCATAAGTAGAGAGAAATTCGGTTTCATTTATATTTGTGAGATTGCGTATAGACAGAGGAAATTTACTAGAGGAGGGATTAAAGGAGAGCTGGTATTGAAGGAATGATATTGAGTATTGAGTATTGAGTAGAAGAAATCGCCTTGTCTAAATCATCAACAATCATCAAGTCAATCCATGTACTAGAATGATCGCTGTGGTGGATGGTATTATGGGGATCTATAGATAATCCGGCGGAGATCACTGCTGGTTTTAAATTGTTAGTTAAATTGTTGGTAGTATTATGATTTGTGTTAAGGTCACCAGTAAGTACAATTTTCAGCAATAGGTTTATTGGCTGGAGGACTCACTCCCACCTGTACACCCCTTAATCTGTCATGCACGACTATGATATGATAGGAATAGGACATAAAATGATGTTCAAATTTGTGGTAATGGGCAGGTAAAGACTAAGCGTTAACATGACAAATATTTAAGGTTTCCATTTTGACAGTGATAAGTGAAGTTCAAGTATAGCTACATATAGAAGTGTCTGTAATACGTTAACCAACAAAATCCTGTTCACATGATAACATTTGATAACAGGGAATAAGGCACATAAAAAAGTAAAAATTAGAATAGCTGTAAGCATTATAAAGTTAACATGACAAATATGTAGGATATCCATTGAAAATGTAAAATGGTTAGTTTCAAGTTGCAAGTTACCTGAATAGTTATTTGCGATACAAGTGCGCAAAATAGGTGATTGTGTGCGAGTGTGAATTTCGCAGTATAAGCCGGAGGTTCGAAGCTTGAGTCGGTTTTTGAGCGCACGAGCGAAGCGAGTATGAAAACGTAGACGAGTGCTTCGAGCCGCAGGTGAATGATGCAATAACACGAGTTAGCAATCACCTATGCGCACGTGTATCACACGCTATTTTTTGCAACGGCCGTCCGAAAAAGTTGTGTTGGGAGCAGTTAACGAAAAATACTACAATTAAAAGAAAAGATTGTTGTACTTGCGTAAACAATTTTTTTGAAAAAAATGTCTGAAATATATTTTTTTTAAATAAAATGTTTGAAAAAAAATGTTGGAAAAAATTTGTTAAAAAAAAATGTTGAAAAAAAATTAGGTAAAAAAAATGTTTGGGGCTTATCCCTTTTTGCTGTGCCAAATGTGGGCGCTTATGCCCTTTTATACGACGCACGAAAACGGCTACGAAACCTTGAAAACAAAACTTCAATCATTAAAAGATTTGTTCAAGTTGAATCTAAATTTATTTCAAGGAGATACCAACACCAGTGTTTAAAGTTAACTATGCCAGTGTCTCAAGTTCCTCATCTCGAAAGTGCGCATGCGCAGCTTTTTCACCTATGCCTAAAGTAAGCCATCTTCAAACTGCGCATGTACGAAAATTGCTTCGCACACAGTCTGCCCAAATAAGGACCTTTAGGCAACATTTAGAAGCATGAAAAGGTCAACTTTTGAGTTGTCTGTTGCAAAAAGAATGTTAGCTCATAGGAAAAGATAGTCGAAATAGAAATATCATGATCAATAACCAACAGAGCCCAATTTAAGTAATTACAAATAGGGTTGAGTAGAGTCTAGTAGTTGCTGAAGCGACAGTGTAGATATAAATCTAACAGGATCTTAAGTGCTACTGAAGCATGAAAATTTAATCATACCTTAGAAGTATAAATCTCCGAAATAGGACAAGAAACAATCTTAATATTGTTGATAGAATCTGGTACGTAATCAATCCTAATAGCATAGTTTGAATAACTGAGAAACCTTTGAGTTATTAAGTGAAATTTTTTAATTGAAAAAATTATTATGTATGCTTAATCAGTTGAACATCGGCCTAAATGACAAGTTGTATTATATTTACCGACATATATCTATCTAGATCCCGCTACGGTCTGCAGATGAGCCACATAAATTCGTGGAGATCCATTCTCCCTGCGACAAAACATTTTTCCGCCTGCAATCCACAGATACTTGATTATTTTGTCTCACCTGAGACCCAGGGCAATTGCGTATTTTTTCCTGTTCAAAGATGACAGGGCCCCGCCTAGATAAACCCGAGATTTTCATTAGAGGAGTCTCTAAGAACCTTCCGTTTCTCAACGAGTTTATCTCGCAGTTGCTGATTGCCGAGTTTCGAACAATGATAGGGTGGTTGTAGGATTTTTTGAGTGCAGGTACCTTAATAATTCGTCATATTTTGACCAAATCTTCCCTCCTAAAGGGAACGTCAATAGCCATAGCTATCGAGTCCGTGGTAGTAAAAAGATCTTCATTGGATTTCATAAGGAAATTATGAATTTCCAAGGTCGTTTGAAGGGCCGCCTGCTCGTTTACGTTTAGCACATGCTCAATAGTATCCATTTTTAATTTTAAATCATTGGCATCCTTTTAAATTTTGGTTATATCTTCCTTTCCTATTTCTGAGCCAGCTTCGAGTACTGAAATTCGATTTGAGTTTCATCGTTTCATCGTTTGAATGGAGGTTAGGAGATTATCGTTAAATCTTTGTTGTTTATTTCCATAGCCTGTGATCCTGGAGAAAATCTCTCGTGACTGCGCAAGCGCTTCCTTTCCTCCTTCCAAGACAGCATTTCTGATCATAGCAGCGAGATCAGGTTCGTTGGTGGCAGCCGTTGCTGTTTAGGGTGCAGGAAAGTGAGGGGAAGATGTACCGATGGCATTGAAAATATTAATTGCAGATTTCCCAGACGAACTCCCATTGAATACCGCAGAGATGTCGCTGGCGCTTTACCCTATGCATTTTATGCTGAAGAATTCTGCTTGACCCTTTCTAAGTTTATCAACGTTTTTTTTTTAATTACTATCTATAGATAGTAATTTTACGCCTGATGACTTTTTGAAGACTTTTTTTACATTCCCAGTTCTAGACTTAACATCATACTTAACATCATACTTGAAATCAAATCAAATGGCATTGGGTTATTTGTCCAATTCCCAAAATTTCCAAACCTACTACCCCGAAAGACTTCCGGCCAATTTCTATTTTATGTGCAGTCTAAACCACTTGAAAAAATTGTTCGCTTGCAACTTTCCAGATTTCTTGAACTATCTAAGGCCAATTGACCGGATGCAATCAGGTTTTCCTACTGTTTCTCTTAAGGTAGCGACGGATCTCAAATTAGCAATGGATAACAGGGAGATCACGGTTGTTGTTCTGTTTGATTTTTCGAAGGCATTTGATATGGTTCACCATAAGTTACTCCTACAAAAGTTAAAATCTATTAACGTATCAAACTCTGTCATCAATTGGTTCAAGTCCTATTTTAATTATCGGTCTCACATAATTTTTAATAGTAGTGGTGGGCTTTCTGACTGGGGTGAGGTCAAGTGTTGGGTTCCACAGGGCTCCATTCTGGCACGCCTCCTCTAAAATTTGTTCACATCTGACCTTGGAAGTGAACTTCAACATTGCAGCTACCACAAATATGCTGATGATTTCAAAATTTATTTACCGGGACCAATTTCTTCGCTAAGTAGATTACTTGTTCTAGTCCAGGAGGATATTGATCGTGTGGTCCTCTGGGCCTGGATGAATGGACTCACTCTTAACCCGGGGAAAACTCAGGCAATTGTTGTTGGACCTACTTCATCCCCATCACTTGAAACTTTGACATCATTTCCACCACTTTGTGTCAAGAATCTCGCTATCCGTTTCTCGGAAGTAGTTTGATATACGATGGTTTGTTCGACGATTTAAATTTAAAGCTTGAGCGTGCGTTAAACGCCTGCGTCCGTTTTATATACAATTTGCCTGAATACGAACACATAACTATATACAGACATAGGGCTGGTCTGCTTAATGTTGCCAAGAGAAGACAATTTTTTGTGGGTATTTTGGTCTATACTCTTTTTCAGAACAAAGCTCCGGAGTATCTATTTAACTTCTTCCAATTTGTAGGCCGAGACATTTTAGCACAGTCTAAGTTTCGTAAAAGACATAAAATCCTTAAGATTCCTTTTCACATAACTATTCAGCTTCAAATATCATTTATAGTAAGAGGTACCCGGTTATGGAACAAAGTTCCATACGATATTAGAAATGCACCTTCCCTGTATCATTTTATGAATCTCTTTTTAAAATATTTGTACAATACTCCTAATCCAACTCTTGAAATTACTCACTGGTGAACTATCACTTTTAGTTCTCGAATATTTCATCTGCGAATCTCTTTCTATCTTCATTAACTTTTATAAATATTTATTTCTTATGCACATAGTTTTTCATTCTTCATTTTACCTCAACATGCGCAAAGAGCTACTTATTAATTAATCACTCAATCTCAATTACTATGCAATAATCTAATACCTGAAATGATACTTACTCTGAGGTAGACTCTGCTAATTTATTTATTTTATTTAGCTTATAGATTACATGTCCTATTCCTTAGAGGGAGACAGTTCAAGCACACAAGCACCTCAGGTCCTCCTCAGAAGTCACTTCCTTGCACTCTGGACACGCACCCATTGCTCCAAATGATTACTGACAGTCCATTATTAATCCAAAAACATCAAGAAACTAGAAGTTTCGAACATAACCAGTTTGCTCAGACGAACCAGGAACACACAAAGTCACAACTTGCAAATTTTTGTTGAAAAAAGAGTTAGAAAAACTCGCGAAATTTCAAAACTCCGGAGAGCAGCAAATAAACACGTCCGCTCCAATCACCATTACCAATACGTGCATTAAATAGGATATAGAGAATCCAGGCCTATTAATATTGATTATACGAGCACACAAAAAAAAGTATGCGGAGCCAAAAAAAGCGACATATATAGCATTGTAGTATTAATATAGCATAGTCAACATCTGCATTCGTTGGAGTTTTCTGCTTATCAGTTCTTTTTTATTCAAGTTTGAATTTTTAGAATAGGTCAAATTATCCCAAGTAGGCCACCATAAATTAAGTCGTTTTTGTCGCTGTAAAATGAATTTTTGATAGCCCTTATGTTGGAAAAGATTTTCCCAGGTTTTGCTCGCAAACAATTTTTTTCAAAAGTTATTAACAATGGAAATTTAATGTTACAACGTGATCAATATTTTTCTCGTGAACGGCTAAACTAATTTTGAGAATTCTTACGTTGATATTATTGTTTAAAAACGTACATTCCAGAAATCCCGAATTTTACAGAAGAAACAAAAAACTGCCTAACTTTTACGCAATTAATTTTTAAACAAAAAATGCGAAAACGATTCGAAGTACTGTTAAGCTTTACCGAAACGTGAAACGATCATCCTAAAAGAAGTATCCATCTCCAAGAAAACCTTTGTCAAAGGAACAGCACGCTCCCAAAAATTCAGATTTTCATACGTCCAGAGTTGCTTGGCTCTTTTATTTTTGAATTAAAAAAACACAAGGAAGTGCCTTCGAGCTATTGGTTATCTCTATGGAATCGCGAAAAGACCGCTATAAACAAATAACCATGAGCGAAAGGAACATCTCCAAAGAAACAGTCACATCCGAGAAAACCCCTTATCGATAGTGCGGTGCCTCCCCAAAAACGAAAATATGGACCCACAAAGAGTTGCACAACTTTTTTATTTTTTGAATTAATAAAAAAACCATAATTTTATTTCGAGCTATTACTTCGCTCTATAGAATTGTGAAAAGAACAGGCAAAAAGATAAAATTACTTGATAAAAAAATACGAAACATGAATTTTGACCCACTTCTAAATCGAACTGGACCATAATCTTCTACAGAAATATTATTTAGGTTAAAAAAATTATTTTTGGCCAATAAAACGCATTTTCGAAATTTGGCATTTACGTCCTTATGCAGTGTGGCCCTTCAATTTATAAACTAATAATTAATATTATTATAATTTCTAAATTAATAATATTGAATAATATTAATAATATTATTAGAATATTATTAATAATATTAAACGTGTATGAATAGAAAAAAGTATGACATAATGACATTTTAAAAGGAATATACTTCTATGTCATATAATTTCATTTTACAATGTACATCAAGAGGAGATATTAAAATATAATCATATGATGTACATTTTTATAAATATGTGTTTTACAACATGCCATGCTTTTTTCTGTTAATACTTAAGTATGATTCATTACTTAATAAATAATAAATCAATTTTCTTCTCTGACAATAAATATTTTACATATCATTTTGGGATCAACATGTAGAGAAAATTCATTTTTATCCTGAGGTTCATAAATAGGTTTATTAAGAATGAAATAATTTCTAAACTCAGTCACCCTAAAAGGACCCTGGTAGTAAGTATCACTCTGGTACTGAAGTCCGCTACCGTAAACCTAGATGATTTCTAGATAAGATTGTTTAAGAGCACATCATCTAGAATTGACCCCTTTCTAGATGATACTAGACGAATGCTAGACTCAAAAGGGTCGCCGGTGAAACTTACTAGACATAGCTAGATAAACTCTAGACGAACCCTAGACAAGGCGACCGCCATAAAATTGTCCTAGACTTTTGCTAGAGGAGCTGAGTCTAGAAAGTATTTAAAAATAATCTAGGTTTTCGGTAGGGTACCCACTTTGTGGCATGAGAGTAACCACCTCCCTGAACTCTTACAGCTTAGTAGAGATTCGTGGTGGTGGAAACGAGGAATGTGGCTCGGAAGAAAAAATGCCCAAATTTCCCCTCGCTGAAGAGGCCTGTACTAGACCAATAGTACAATGCTATATAGGTTGCTTTTTTGTCTGCGCACACTTTTTTTTGTGTGCTTGTGTTAGAAATTGATTTTAGTAAAAAAATGTTTTATTCGATCTTTTTAAATAATTTTTAATTATGCAGGGTTCGGGTGCGGTTCGAATGGAAATGATCGCTATTCTTATTGAAAAATGTTTTGTTTTCATTATCTATTTATTTGAGAAAACAAAAATAAAACTTAGGCGCATTATTACTTATGATGAATGGATTTTAATATTTTTTACAACTTACCAAGGTAAAGATATTGAGTATAACTTATTCCAATTGCTTTGAATTAGTAGTTCACTTCAGTATTGTTCTAGTTTCAAGAAGTTAAAAAAAAATACAAAGAACAATTTCGAATAAAACTTAATGGACCTAAGTTTTTTTTCTTTACATTCTCTGTAATAAAAAAAAAAGATTAAACTTACCATTTGTTATTAATAATAGACAGAATCTCCTAGAGGGCGTCAGCAGACCTTCTCTTTTGCAAACTTATATTTTCGAGGTGTTAAAAAACATATTGAAAACTATTTCGAATGAAAATCAATTGATTCAAGTTATTCTAGCTATTCCATTTAATAATTAAAGATATATTTGCTGTTAAATAAGGTGGCGTCTGTCTAGTTTTACCCAATTAAGTTTATATTGTGAACAAAATTGATTCAACATAATTCAGTGATATACATAATTAGTCAAAATTCAAATGGCAAAAGTCTTATTCTGCCATTTTTTACGATATACTGAAGTTTAAAAGCGTCTGTAGTGAAAGCTAAGCGCTCGAACTTTACGCAAAGCGCTAGACATGAATTTTTATCTTCCACATTATGAGCTTCATTTATTTTATAATATAAAAATACTGTCTAAACGTTTTTAACTGCCGTACAACGTTTGTCGCTATTGAAACGAAGTATTGTGAATTGCGACATTCAAAGCGCTGCGCTGTCTAAAAAAACTGTCCAAAATCTTAATTTTTGGTAGGTTAAATCTTCATTCAGAATTGCTTCAACTAAAACATATCGAAAAATTTGCCATTTCCGCCGAAAGCTAAAACTTTTACCGACGCTCTGGTGGCTCTGGTCCCACCTTAAGCACTTAATATGCTTAATGCACTTCGCTGCAACACATTCAATGGCTGGTGGAGTGAAAAAAAAGTATTTCCCCATATGATATACAGGCATACAATTCACATATGAGCACTTGACTGCATTATAAAATGTGTCCGTGACTGACGATAAATGCCGGGCCAGCCCAGTGTAGAAAGATTCGTATAAAAGTCGCCTTGTGCGTGCATTTTGGTAATTCATAATTCTCAATTGTTAATACACATTTTCTTAAACAATAATAATAGATGATTGTTTAAACAATTTTTTATCAAGAACCGTCATTCCGTCACTATACTAGTCGGCAACATAAAATAAAAACACCATAAATAACAAATGCATATGTGGTATTTTTAACATTTAAGGTTTCTTTTCACGACGTCATCTACTGTTATTAACTGCTTTTAAATCTTTTTAAACACTTTTGTAACCATCAATTATTGTCCTTCATATCAACAATTTTATAAACAAATTTTAGTCGTCTAATGCAATTGTCAGTAAATTCCAGAAGAAAGACGGAATTTTAGTTCACACATACGTCAGACAAGAAAAATTTGTTTTCTATACACATGCATGCAAAAACCTCGTTTGCCCACCGTTTACAGATATCGAAAATGGGCGATTTTTCACTGTGCGCGAAAGCTATGAGCAAAGTCCCCAACATTGATGACCAAAACGCTGTCACCGGTTAGCAAAATGGTCTCCGCGGTTACCAAAATATTTTGGCCTCCGGTTGTCATCTAGCGTCGTAAACGGTTACTATGTAAACATCGTTCTGGGTGAGGTTGAGTTTATTTCGTTCGTGAATTATGATTATTTACGTTGTGGATAATCCTGATAATATTGTTCAAGTATAAAATAGTACCAACAAAAGGCTGTTACAGATGTTAATATAAGGCACAAGATAATTTCATAATCTGTTTGAAAGTTTTTATAAATAAAGAAGTGGTTGTGAAGAGTTATGTTTTCTTTTCTTATCTGTAAGCTGAAATATAGTATTATAACATTGTAATAACAACAAACATATTTTATCGTTATCCATGGGTCTCAACACGGTTTTGAAATTAGTTATTAACAGTTGATTACGTTGAAAAACCAAAGTTTAAATGTTGCAAAATAGCCAAATATTGCATTTGCACTGTGAGCCAGAATTCGGTCCACTAAAATAAGTCGTATTAAAACCATGCTTCTCTTTTTTCGTGGGCATCTCAGTGAGAAAATAGGTGAGGAAGATTTCTAAAAAAACCATTAGACAGCTTTTTTGACCAACTTTCGATTCTCAACTTCCACTTTCTGCATACTGCTTCTCGAATTATCATGACAAATGTGGAAGCGTGCCTAAAGCGACACTTGATCGGTCATGTGGTGACCCTCGTTTTCCGTCTCTTGTTTCTAATGTGTTGACAACAGATAGTAGATCAGCTGCCTCTCGACTAACCGATTTTCGTCTTGGGAACGCTTCTACATTTTTAATGATAATTCGAGGACCAGGAATTTTTTCATCATGTTTTTGGGCTCATTTTAAAGAGGAGATTCAGACTTAAAAACAAAGTTTCAATTTTTGCCATTAAACTCTCTGAAGCATGCAGAAAGTGGATATTGAGAATCGAAAATTGGTCAAAAATCGAAAATAGGTTGGTTGTTCTCACATGGTCTTTCGGCCCCTAGTTATTATTATTCGGGAAGGCAGGGCATTAACTTCCCATAGCACTGCGGTATCGGATGAGCTGTCTCATCACTAAAATCATACTTTCGACAACGAGGGTTGTCTCCAATCCTCATGTTGGTCAAGTGTTTTCTCAGTCGGCAATGTCCAGTAAGCGTTCTTACTACGACATTAAGCTGGCTTCTTTCCATATTCAAGAGTTCATTAGTCCTCTTAGTAAATGTACCAAATATGAATTTCTTGTTATGCACCATTTTTCGGTTTCCATCCAATGTCTTGCATGCTCCTCCGTTCGCCGGTGCATACGAGATACCACAGTAGAGTTCCGGGCCAATCAGTGACTGTGAAACTCCCGTCTTAGACAGTGCATCTACTTTCACATTACCTTTAATATCATGATGTCCGGGAACCTAGATCAAACTGATCGGGCTTTTACCGACAATCTTAAGAAAATCTTGAAGACAACTCCAGACTAGTCTTGAAATAAACTCCTCAGCTGTGAGAGCCTTAAGTGCTGCTTGACTATCAGAACAAATTTAAATGGGTTGGCCTTCATATACCCGCTTACAAATTTCCTCTAGGCAAACTTTAATAGCTATTATTCCGGTCTAAAACCGTAGGAAATTTAACCAGTGGTGTTGTTATCTGTGCCCTGGGCCTGTTCCCATGGATGACAACCCCTATTCACAAGGAGCCTTTCCAGCCGTAACGAGAACTCCTGGTGTAAATAATTCTTCCTTTCTCCTTTCATCATGGCATTCTTCCCTTTTAAGGAAAATGACCTTAAAGAGTTTCGTGACGTATAATCAGTATAGTCACCTCAACATCACTAAGGTTGCCCCCTACTAGGAGGCTATAGATTTTCGCTGCCAAGGATTAAATATTTCTCCTAAATACTTTAATGATTTTGAAAATTCTACTTTCCTCCCGTAGAATTTAATATTTTTAAGGTTAGGAAGCTTCCTTCTTCTATTACAGTGTATGTGCTCCGTCTTGTCCGGGTTAACGGACAAACAATGGTCGCTGCACCCTTGCTCTACTAAATTGAGCGCTAAATGCATGAGTACCACTGAGGTGCCCTCATGTTTCCCTATTACCAGGATCGCCAGGTCATCTACATAGCTCTGAGTATAAAAAACAGATTCGTTTAAAACAAGAATCAAGTCATCAATGTCAAAGGCCCACTGTGTGGATGAAAGAACTCCTACCTGTGGGCATCCCCTTGAAACGTTGGCCTTCACTTCATTACCATGTAGTGAAGTATGTACCGCTCTGCCTTTCAATATAGAGTGCATCTACCTATTTACGGTGTTACAAACTCCGTACGTTTGAGCGGAATCGTATATAAATATAATTGGGGTGTTACTATATTATCCCTTATATCTAGAAACGCTGCAATTGCTACTTC
>CAKNWU010106995.1:1691-12316 GCA_932072015.1 Andricus quercustozae | reverse complement strand
CAAAATTCACCAAAAAACTGTGACATCTTTTATGCAAGCTCCCTTACCGCCCTTCATATTGATCAATGTTAATTCATAAAACAGTTTCTTGCTTCCTTCAAAATCGTTTTACATTTTCTTTTGCAGCTACGCGGAATTCATCATTCCACCACGCATCACCAGACATTCCTCCTACAACCGCAGCACCACACACTTCAGTCGCACTCTCATCCCATTTTCTATCTTTCTAATGTCGCATCCCTTTTCCTTTGTTTCAGGTACTCATATACAAATATTAGTTATTTTTATTTATTTATGCTCTTATTTTTCAAGATAAAAATTAGGCAAGTGAAAACTAAAACGAAACAATAAGAAATATAAACAAAAAGTTTGTTTCTGCGAAAAATCGTTTTGATATGTAGCAGAATGATTTTTTAGTCAAGTATTTTACGGGTATTCAAGATGGAACTTTTTTACCTGGAAAATGCTGGAAAAGTCCCTAAATTTTGCACATACCTTTTCAGCACGTAATTGTTCATTTTATCATGGTTAAAATAACGAAGCTACGAACGAAAAAAATTTAAGACTTCTTATTTATTCCTGATTTTTTTCTACTTTAACTATGATTTCATTAAAATCTCTTCAAACTTATAATTTTTTTCTGTCAATATATTGAAAAAAAGCTCAATTCCGCTAACAATGAACTTTTATTGATTAGACTTTGTTAAAATCAGGAATTTTGTCAGGGTCTTTTGACAAAAATGTTGCAAAAGTCAGGCAATTTCTATAAGAGGCACTTTAAATAACTGTCTGGGATAATCAATTGGAAAATTTTAATTTTAAATTGTCTTATTCTGTGTATAAAAGATTGTATGTTAAAAATGTTCCAAGATTAAGATTCTGACATTTAAATATTAATGGCCAGGGTAAATGAAAAATTGGTCAGAGTAAAGTTATGGATTTTTAAAAATGAAGAGTAGGGTTACCCTCATATAATGTTTTTGTTAGTAATTTATTTGACTCTTATTTATTTTCTTCAGTTGATTCCTCCTGTCGATCATACTTTTAGTTAACAATTTTATTATTTGGTTGCAAATTCAACAATTTTATTAAAAAGTCATCCTTTTGTGTTTGAAATATCCACTATTAAATTATTCATTGAAAATTGTTGTTTTTTGATTTCAAATTAATTTTTTTAACTGAAAATTTAACCTTCATTTTTTGGCTGAGAATTGATTTTTTTTACAATGAAAATTCTAGTTCTGGGCTAAAAGTTGAACTACTTTGTTAAAAAAATTTTGATTAAAAATTCATTATTGGTATTGAAAATTCTTCTCTTTGGTTGGAAATGAAATTATTTTGTTAAAAGTTTGTCTTTTTGGTAGAAAATTAATATTTCAGGGTTGAAAATTCAACTGCTTTGTAGAAAATTCGTCTTCCGGATTGAACTTTGGGTTTTTTGGTAAAAAGTTGACCTCCTTTATTAAAAATTTATTTTCTTGCTTGCAGATTCATAATTTGAGTTGAAAATTAATCTTGGGTTGAAAATTCAACTATTTGTTTAAAGTATTTATTTACTGAAAATTTATCTTTTTTAGTTGAAAATACAACTATTTATTTGAAAATTGATGTAGAAAATTAATCTTCTTGGTTGAAAAATCGTCATTTTGATTAAAAATTCATCTTTGTAGGCTGAAAAGTCAGAAATTTGGTTGAATGTTCGACTATTTTGTTGAAAATTTTGATTCTTTGTTGAACATTAATATTTTTTGTTTCAAAATTTATTTTTTGTTGGTAGAAAATTCAGGGTTTAAAAAAACTTATCCCTTTTTGTTAAGAATTAAACTGTCTTCTAAAAAAATCAATTATTTGGTTAAAAATTAAACTCTTTTTCATTGTAGTTTGATCCTTTTTATTCAAAATTCGATCATTTGATTGAAAATTCATTTTTCTAGGATGAAAATTCATCAATTTGGTTTAAAAATCAACTATTTTGTTGTAAATTCAACTGTTTGGTTGAAAATGAACTTTTTTGTTGAAAATTTATATTTTTGGGTTGAAAATTCATATTTCCGGGTTGAAAATTCAACTGGTTTGTAGATCATTCATCCTTTTGGTAGAAAATTTATCTTCTTGGTAGAAATTTCAATTATTTAAATAAAAATGTATGTATTTCGTTAAGAATTCATATTTTTTAGTAGAAAATTTATCTTTTTGGATGAAAATTTCCTTCTCTGGTTAAAAATCAAATTATTTGGTTAAATCACATTTTTTGTTGAGAATTATTTTTTTGTGGTTGAAAATTCAATTACTTGGTTAAAGTTGAACTACTTTTTTCATTCATAAGAAACAGTACAATTTTATCCCCCCAACTGTTTCACGTTATTTTTTGATGTCCCCAAAATAAATTCACGAAAAAAATGTACTCGGCTAAAATTACGTAAAATAAGGGGGGGGGGGGGCGGGCCAAACTTCCAAAAATTAACAAAGGGGGATACGTGGTTCACAATTTCAGAAGAAAAAAAAACTTTACGTAATTTATACAGGGCCTCTTACTTGTACGTAATATTGGTATGATTAGATTTTAGCTCATTTTTCGAGAACAGGAAATCGCTTGTGTAACAGTTATATTACAGTTAGGTAATAAGAACATATAATAATTCTATATAAATTACATAACGGCTAAACCACATATTTATAACATTTGTGTAAATGTTAGGCAACAATTATATAACGGTTACATGAAAGTTTCGTAACGGTTATATAAAATTTGATTTATATTATTTTTATTAAATACACACCTCCACGCATGGGAGAACAATAAAAGACGCCATAGCCACAGTGACCGTAAAAATAAAAAATTTTGAGATTTTATAACTAAATCCACATTTTTCATTCAAAACCAGCCTGTTCTCTGGCGAAGATTCAGACCAGTCTGCTTTCATAGTTTGAACTATGAAAAGCATTTCCTTTTGGTGAGTTGAAAAAACTATCAAGCGCAATACAGCGAGATAAAAAGCAGCACTTAATAGTCCACATTCAGTTACATCATCCATATCATCTCTACTGTGAATTGCATCAGCTGTCACAGCAAGTGATACTGAAATCATAAAAAAAAAAATTAAAATTTGACGAAAAATTCTCAGCTTATTTTCGATGGATCCCCTTTCAATTTGTTGAGGCCAAAAATTCACGACGCTTCCAATCATCATCACTGGTCGTATTAGGTCATCAAATTCGTCATTTTGGTTCCCAGTCATGGTGAGATTTTTTATTTTTTA
Source organism: Andricus quercustozae (assembly GCA_932072015.1). Lineage (NCBI taxonomy): Eukaryota > Metazoa > Arthropoda > Insecta > Hymenoptera > Cynipidae > Andricus > Andricus quercustozae. Next base: position 9,056 of record CAKNWU010106995.1, on the reverse strand, counting down.
AGCAATGATGCAAAATCTGAAATTTAATAACACTTGTAAGTTTTTGCTTTATACGAATCATTTAGTTCTATGTGGTTATATATTTTCTGGTTCTTATTAGTATAATTAACATTTTTTAACCCATTTTATTTGATTCGAAGGGGGAAAAACTCTTGAAAATGGGATTCAGCGGAGGTGGATTACTCCGGCTTATATCGAATTACCCTGGATTACCTTTATAAGCAGAAATACTCTGGATTAGGTAGGATTTCTCAGGATTGTATAGGATTACTGTGGATTACATAAAATTATGGTGGATTACTCCGCCTAAGCTGGGCTCAAGCGAATTTTCAACCAAAAAGGATTACTTTTTAGAAAAATTGTTGAATTTAAAAAAAAAATAGATAACGTTTTGACCAAAAAGTTGACATTTCAACCAATAATATGCATTTGAAACCGAAGAATAGTTGCATTCAAAATCTTTTAAAATAATTTTGTACCAATAGTTGTCAGTTCAACAATAATATTGCAACCAAAAAAGAAAGATTTTCAACCAACTAGTTAAGTTTTCAACCAAGAAGATAAATTATTTACCAAAAAAGAAAATTTTTTAACGAAATAAATAAGTTTTATACTAAAAAAATAAAAATTTTAAATCAGAAATGGAATTTTTAAATTTTCAGCTATAAAAATCAATTTTCAACTAAAAAAGCTAATATTAAACAAAATAGTTACATTTTTCACCAAAGTCGACACCCGATTCGAAATTTTAACCCTACATTAAACCTGATGATTCTGGATAAAGCCTCCTTTGAGCCCATTTGAGCCTGCTTATTCTACTTTGATTCTCTGAAGGCCTAATAATTTCAAATTTAGATTTCCTTTAATTATCCTACAGCCTCCCAGTATTTTCAAGTCCACCTTTAAACCTCTTACAGCCTCACAGTATCTTGAAGCCCCCCTTTTGAACCTCCTACAGCCTCACAGTATTTCCAAGCCCTCCTTTACACCTCCTACAACCTCCCAGTATTTTCAATTCCTCCTTTAAACCTCCTACAATATCTTGGTATTTTCAAGTCCTCCTTTAAACCTTCTACGACCTCTCAGTATTTTCAAGTCCTCCCATAAACATCCTACAATCTCTTGGTATTTTCAAGTCCTCCTTTAAACCTCCTACAACCTCTCAGTATTTTCAAGTCCTCCCATAAACCTCCTACGACCTCTCAGTATTTTCAAGTCCTGCATTAAACCTCCTACAGTACTACCTTTCAGTATTTTAAGTCCTTCTTTAAAACTCCTACAGCCTCCCAGTATTTTTTGGTTGAAACTTTATCCTGTATATTGTATAAGTTAAATATTCAACTATTTGGTAGAAAATTCATTTTTTTGTTGAAACGCCGTCGTTCTGGGTAGAAAGTTAATTTTATTTGTTGAAAGTTGAAGTTTTTGGTTAAAAATAAAACTATTTGGTAGAAAATTCATATATTTGGTTAAAAAGTCGTCTTTTTGGGTAGAAAATTATTCTTGCTTCTTGAAAGGTCAACTTTTTAGTTGAGAATTCAACTATCTTGTTAAAAATACATCTTTTCCGATTTAAAAGTCTGCTGTTTTCTCAAGAATTCTACCTTTTAGCTCAAATACTTTGGAGGCTTAAAGTAGGGTTAAAATTTCGATTAGGAAGATTAATTTTTCATACAAAAAATATGATTTTTGAACAAAATACATGAATGTTAAATTCAAATAGTTGATTGTTAAACAAAATAGTTCAGTTTTCAACCAGAAAGATAAAATTTCAAGCAAGAATCTTAGTTCTCTACAAAGAACGAAATTTCAGCAAAGTATATGAATTTCCAACTAAGACAGACAAATATTTAGCATAAATGTAACAGTTACATGTTCAGTTTAAAAAATTCATTTTGAACCAAAAAATTAAACAAAGTTTCAACAAAATAGTTGAATTTTCAACCAAACAATATAAAACTAATACCAAGAATCTTAAACCAAAAAAAAAAGAATTTTTTACAAAGCAATTCAACTTCCAACCAAGTAGTTGAATTTCCAAATAAAAAAGATACATTTTTAACTAAAAACAGTACAGCTAAATTTTCATTAAAAAAATTAATTTGTAATGGAAAAAGTATTTTTAAGTATACAGATAAATTTTCAACCCAAACAGACGAATTTTGAAGAAAAGAGTTAAATCTAAAAATAAAAAATGCTAAATTAATAAATACTGAAAAAACACAATTGTTGATTTTCTAAAAAGTGGATTAATTTTTTTCATCAAATAATTGAATCTTTAACTGATTTTCCAATCCTCCTTAATCTGTCTCATCTCGAATTTCAAGCCGAGTGAATCCCACAAAAAAATGAAGCAACCTTTTAATCCGTATGCAAATCCGGATGAATCTGAGGCACTCCACACAGGATTTTTAATCCGAGTGAATCCGAGACTCATCCGAACTGACTTTTAAATCCTTCTTAATCCGTCTATCATCTCGAATCTCAATGCGAATGAATGCAGCACCAATCCTAAACAACCTTTCAATCCTTGTGCCCAATCCGTATGAATCCGAGGTCTTCCGAACATAGTTTCCTATCCAAATGAATCCGAGACTCATGCTGGACTATTTTTCAATCCTTCTCAATTCGTAATTCATCACGAATATTAATCCGAATAAATGCGGAACCATTCCGAAACCTTCTTTTAAATCCTTCCGCCCAATGCGAATGAACCCGAGACACTATGGACAGATTTTTCAATTCGTCTCAATACTTGAGTTCAATATGAATGCATCCGAAACCATTTTAAACCCATCTTTATTAAAAATTAAATAAATTAAATTTAAAAAATTTTAAAAATTTAAATTACTCAAATTACTCATTTTTTCCATGGGATTTTAAAGGATTGCATGGAAGTTGAAAAGATTGCATAGGATTTTGAAGAATTGTATTGATATTGTATGGGAATACAAGGTATGCTCAAGGATTTCATGATATCGCAAAAGATTGTATGGGATTCTAAAGGATTGCATGGGATTGAAAAAGTTATTTTAAATGAGTGCATGTGATATTATAGGATAGCATGGGATTGCAAAGGATTGTATGTGATTTTAAAGTATTGAATGGGATTGCAAGATTTTCAAGAATTGTATGAGATTGCAAAGGATTGTACAGGATTTTGAAGGATCATATAGGATTGCAAAATTTGATTGAGATTTTAAAGAATTGTATGGGTTATTAAAGGATAGCATGGGATTACAAATAATTGCATGTAAATTGAAAGGATTGCATGGGTCATTAAAAGATAGAATGGGATTGAAAATGACTAAATGGAATTTTAGAGGATTGCATGAGATTGCGTCGAGATTGCAAAGGATTGCATGGGATTTAGAAGTATTTTATGTGATTGCAAAGTACTGCATGAAATTGTAAAAGATTGACAAGGATTTTAAACGTCTGCGCATCGACATTGTATGGGATTAAGGAGGATTCTAAAAGATTGCATAAGATTCCATGGAATTTAAGAGAATTGCATTGAGATTACTTAGGCTTATAAGTGATTCTAGAGGATTACAGGATTGTGTGGGATTTTAGAAGATTGCACAAGATTTCAGAAGATTGCATGCAATAAAAAAACACTGGATTGGATTTTAAGGGATTGAATCGAGCTTGAATGAAATTGCATGGGATTTGAAATGATTACAAGGCTATTGCATGGGATGACGATTGATTCTAAAGAATTGCATTAGATTGCAAGGGATTGTATAGGATTTTAAAGGATCGCATAGGATTACAAAATTTGCTTGGCATTTTAAATAATTGCATGGTTTATTAAAGGATAGCATGTGGTTATTGTTATGTATGGGAATACAAGGTATGCTCAAGGATTTCATGATATTGCAAAAGATTGTATGGGATTCTAAAGGATTGCATGGGATTGAAAAAGTTATTTTAAATGAGTGCATGTGATATAATAGGATAGCATGGGATTGCAAGTAATTACATATGATTTCCAAGGATTGTGCATGGGATTGCATCGGCATTTCACGGGATTACAAGGGATTCTAAAGGATTGCATGGGATTGCAAAGGATTTTATGGGATTTTAAAGTATTGTATGTGATTGCAAGATTTTAAAGAATTGCATGAGATTGCAAAGAATTGTATAGGATTTTGAAGGATCACACAGGATTCTAAAATTTGGTTGCGTTTTAAAGAATTGCATGGGTGATTAAAGGATAGCATGGGATTACAAATAATTGCATGTAAATTGAAAGGATTGCATGGGTCATTAAAGGATAGAATGGGATTGCAAATGACTGAATGGAATTTTAAAGGATTGCATGATATTGAATCGAGATTGCAAAAGATTGCATGGGATTTAAAAGTATCGTATGTGATTGCAAAGCACTGCATGAAATTGCACAATAATGAAAAAGATTTTAAAGGTTTGCGCATGGGAATGCATGGACATTGTATGGGATTAAGGATTGAGATTACTTAGGCTTATAAGTGATTCTAGAGGATTACAGGATTGTGTGGGATTTTAGAAGATTGCACAAGATTTCAAAAGATTGCATGCAATAGAAAAACACTGGATTGGGTTTTAAGGGATTGAATCGAGCTTGCATGAAATTGCATGAGATTTTAAATGATTATGGGATGGGATGATTATGGGATTATGGGATGATTATGGGATGACGAGGGATTCTAAAGAATTGCATGAGATTGCAAGGGATTGTATAGGATTTTAAAGGATCGCATAGGATTGCAAATGTGTTCGGGATTTTAAATAATTGCATGGTTTATTAAAGGATAGCATGGGTTTACAAATAATTGCATGTAATTTCATGCGATTTTTAAGGATCACATGAGATTACAAAGGATTGTATGGGTTTTTAAAGGTATTGTATGGGATTTTCAAGGATGCATAGGACTGCAAAAGGCTGTGCAAAATTGTAAAAGATGTCATGAAATTTTGAAAGATTGCTCACGGGATTACATAGAGATTTCATGAGATTACAAGGGATTTTAAAGAATAGCATGAGATTTTAAAGGATTGCATGGGATTCCATCGACATTGCATGGTATGAAAGGGTATTCTAAAAAATTTTATTAGATTCCATGGGAAAATAGAGGATCGCATTGATATTGAATATGGTTACGAGTGATTCTATAGGATTTTATCAAGATTGAATGGGACTACAAGAGGTTCTAAAGGATTGCATGCGATTTCGGTGGATTGCTTGTGATTTTAAAGGATTGTGTCCATATTGCAATGGATTCCAAGAGATTCTCAAGTAGTGTATGAGATTGAGAAGCGATGTGTGGAACTTTCAAGGATTGCATGGGATTGCGCAAGATTGTATGGGAACCTAAAGGATTGCACATGTAATTGCATTGATATTGCATGGAATTACAATTAATTCTAAGGGATTGCATGGGATTTCAATGGATTGCATCAGACTTTGAAGGATTGCATTGATATTGCACGGGATTGCAAGGGATTATAAAGGATTGCATGAGATTGCGGAGGATTGTGTGGTATTTTCAAGGATGCATAGGACTGCTAAAGACTGTAGAACATTATAAAAGATTTCATGAAATTTTAAAAGATTGCTCACGGGATTACATAGAGATTTCATGAGATTACAAGGGCTTTTAAAGAATAGCATGAGATTTTAAAGGATTGCATTGGATTCCATCGACATTGCATTGTATGAAAGGGTATTCTAAAAAATTTCATTAGATTTCATGGGAAAATAGAGGATCGCATTGATATTGAATATGATTACGAGTGATTCTAAAGGATTGTATCAAGATTGAATGGGATTACAAGAGGTTCTAAAGGATTGCATGCGATTTCGGTGGATTGCTTGTGATTTTAAAGGATTGTGTCCATATTCCAATGGATTCCAAGGGATTCTCAAGTAGTGTATGTGATTGAGAAGCGTTGTGTAAAACTTTCAAGGATTGCATGGGATTGCTCAAGATTGTATGGGAACTTAAATGATTGCACATGTAATTGCATTGATATTGCATGGAATTACAAGGGATTCTTAGGGATTGCATGGGATTTCAATAAATTGCATGAGATTTCAAAGGATTGCATGGGATCGGATCGACATTGTATGGGAAGAAAGGGTATTCTAAAAAATTGCATAAGATTCAATGGGATATTAGAGGATCGCATTGATATTGAATGTGATTGCGAGTGATTCTAAAGGATTGCATCAAGATTGAATGGGATTACAAGAGGTTCTAAGGGATTGCATGTGATTTAATTAGATAGCTTGTGTTATAAAGGATTGCGTCCATATAGCAATGTATTGCAAGGGATTCTCAAGGATTGCATGGGATTGCATTGGATTGCATGTGATTTTGAAGGATTGCATGGGTTATTAAAGGATAACATGCGATTGCAAATGATTGCATGAGATTGCATCAAGATTGCATAGAAGTACATGCGATTTTAAAAGATCGCGTAAAATTGCAAAGGATTGTATGGGATTTTAAAGGTTTGTACAACATTTTAAAGGTTCGCCTTGGGTTTCAAAGGATTGCATAGGATAGCATCGACACTGCGTGGGATTAAAGGGTAGTCTAAAAGGTGGTATAAAAGTCCTTGAGATTTTAAAGGATTGCATGTGATTGAAAGAGATTGCATGAAACTAAAAAAAAATTGCATGGGAGTTTGATGGGTTGCATTGAGCTTGCATGGGATTACAAGAGATTCTAAAGGATTGCGTGAGATTGTAAATTGTTATGTGGACTTTTGGAGGATTGCAAAAGATTGCTTGGGATTTTAAAGGATTGCATGGGTTATTAAAGGATAGCATGGGATTGAAATTTATTGCATGGAATTTCAAAGGATTGCATGGGATAGCATCGACACAGCATGTAATAAATGGGTGTTCTAAAAGTAGTATAAGATTCCATGGGATTTTAAAGGATTGCATCGTGATTGTATGGGATTACGAGTGGTTCTGAAGGATTGTATGATATTGCAAAACATTGTGTGAGATTTTAAAGGATTACATGTGATTGAAAGAGATTGCATGGAACTGAAAAACATTGCATGGGAGTTTCGTGGATTGCATTGAGCTTGCATGGGATTACAAGAGTTTCTAAATGTTTGCATGGGTTACTAAAGAATAGCATGGAACTGAAATTTATTGCATGGAATTTCAAAGGATTGCATGGGATAGCATCGACACTACATTGGATTTAAGGGTATTCTAAAAAGTGGTATAAGATTCCATGAGGATTGTATGAGATTGCAAAACATTGTGTGAGATTTTAAAGAATTGCACGTGATTGAAAGAGATTGCATGTAACTAAAAAAAATTGCATGGCAATTTCAAAGGATTACATGAGATTGCAT
>CAKNWU010106948.1:451-12609 GCA_932072015.1 Andricus quercustozae | reverse complement strand
GATAGATATAGATATAGATATAGATATAGATATAGATATATACAATCGTAATTATTGTTTAAATAAAGTATTGAAATAAGATGGGCCTCGCATGGAGAAAGAATAAGATTTCTTTTTAGATACAGGTGTCATATTCACAAACCCTATTCTAAGCTATATTTACAAGTGATCCCTGTCATCTGACTTAATCTTAATTTCTAAATCTCGATATTCAAGAAAATATAAAAATGCCTTGATATATTTATGGGCAGTATACACCTAGAATTGAAGCTGTAGTTTTATCTAATATTATTCTCAAAATAATCTTTTTGTTCTTTTCTAACTTTTTTCAAACTCTATTTTATAACCAGTTAAAATCATATATGTTTGCTCATAAACGCAATTAAATTATTCGATTCCTACCTTTGGCCAGCAGGCTTCTTTCCTGTACATACGAAACCGATTGAAATCACAATGCTAGAATTTTATAGAGGCTGTCGCATTTAAATCTCGATATGAGGTACTTTAAAAATCCCTGCCAGTACAGCAAAGTACGTTTATAAAACTTACGTTATTTATTATACAGTAGTAATCGAGGATTATACCTATTCAAAGTTCAATCATATTTATTTGAAAAACGATACAGTATCCTAATCAGCTTAATAATTATCTATTCAGAACTTTACAGTTTTAACCTTAATCGACTAAAGCGTGGTCACGTAGACACTTCTCTTAGCACGCTCGAAAAAAGGGGCGTGAGTCGAGTCCCTCTCGGACTATAGGTGCGCTCCTACCTGCTTGGAGAAGAGGCAAGGTAGGTATTTGAAATAAAAGACGAAGTTTTCGAAATCTCGGTTTTTCCAGATATAAGAGATGTTCTCTCGGTAGAATTTTATTGCTGGGTTCTAAATCCCTTTTAGAATGTTGTGATATTCTCGGGGCTTGCTTTTTCAATTTTAGCCGCTTTCTTAACCAGGTAGGGGAGTATACTCCCGCCTGCTTACAAGAAGCTAAGTATTTGACTAACAAGGTGTAAATTATAAGATCTAACTGCGCTGATCACCAGTTAGCTGGTATAATTTATGATTGGCAATATTTAACTTTTATATGGGCGATCGCCGAAAATAAATAAAGGGCATAGCAGGATGAGCATGTATAAGGGGGTTTCGCTAGAACAAGCAATCGCGAAACTGAAAACGTATCTCAAAGAGTCCAAATGCGATCCGATCAACGCGCAGTTGCATTTAAAATGTATTGCTACTCGGTTTATGGAATATGAACGATATAACGATGAATTGACCAGTTTAGATCCGGAACATCTTCGGCTTGACGCATTTCTTGAAATCGAATCCGAATATGACGAAATCGCGACCGTGGTCACAAAGTTACAACCCGCGACTCCACTTGCTAGTTCGACCTTGAACAATAGCAATATTACTATTTCGGAAAAACAGGATAGGCCGAAACTACCGGAAATTAAAATTCCTACCTTTAACGGAGATCATGATAAATGAGTTTCATCGAAGCATAGCTTCGAAGCATTGGTCCATTCGTGTTCTGATCTCAGTGATTACATCAAACACACGCAATTGGCTAACGCTCTATCTGGGTCCGCATCTAACAAAATCATAGCTTTCCCCCCTAGCGAAGAAAACTATGCCAAGGCATGGGAATCGTTGTGCGAGGCGTATGACCAGAAACGCATGATAGCCGCGGAACATCTCGACTCCCCAAGACCTGTTGCGTTTGCCACGCAATACCCCAACTGCCGTTTCGGCTTGCGTAACGCTATTTACGAAACGCGTTACACTTTAGACTCCCATTAATCGTGAGCGAGCGATAGTGAGTTATAATATTTTTACTTTTTAACAATTCTTACCGTTTCCTTCCTTGGTATTTTGAAATTTTCAACTAAGATTCTGTGAATCTGTCTAAACTGTGGTTCTAAACTTACTTTGGCGATGGCGTCGGAATCCATACTTTGATAATTCCGTCTGCATCTCCTGTCGCTACACAAGATCCACTTGTATTACTTTTACATTGAATAATCGATGTTTTATGCTCAACATAATCTTCCTGCAAAGTAAGAAAAAAATTACACAAAACAAGGTAACATCTCTCCCTATATGTAAATTGAAAATAAAAAATGACTTAATGGTTACCTGGCTTAAGACAGCGTAATTAGTTTCGATTTTGTCTTTACTTTTCCTTTCTGTGTCCATAGACGAGTCTCTTTTCCTAGTGAGCCTTGAGTCACAGCTTATGCTTCTTTTACTAACTACTTCAGACTTGCTTAATGAGTTTAACCTTCCTTTTACATTTGTTCGTTTGGTGACTCGCACTTCAGGGTCTAACTGCGTTTTCACGCAAGTATGTGATTTTTTACTTAAAATAGGGCTAGATCCTCCACCTATATTTTTGATTAAATTCCTCAAGGTTTTAGGACTTTCTAATAAAGGAGATTCTCTGTAATAATAATAATAATGTAAAAATCTTCTATAATATCCTGGAATTTCCTGGAAAGCTTCAGAATAATCTTAAATATTTCTGAGTGCTGTATAGGGAGTCCATCAAATGCACACCGTACGCTTGACATTTGTACTTTTGGCATTGGGTTTCAAAAGTCCCGACTTTTGACAACATCAAGTGGGTGATACTGATGCTTTCAATACTCATATGTGTTGGATGCAGTCAAAAGTTACGGAATCATGAATTAGGAGAAAAAATAGATTGAATGATTTGAAATCAGCGGTTTTCGTTATTCAACATTTTATTATCAAAAGTATCAGTAATACTTCTAAACAAATTATTAATAATATTTTTTTAAATTTCTTTTTCATTTAAAAATTAAAGATAAAAATTTGGAACAACATCTACAAAACTGGGCCGATATACCTCATCTTCACTAACCATTCTAGAAATACAAATGTGACCGTCCGGGAAGAAAGGGACCTGATGCGGAAAAATCGATTCTTACTTTCTTACGCCAATCGAGAGTTTCTGAGTTACTCTTTCATTTCCAATAATCAGATTTTTTAAATCTAATTACTTTTCTTGTTATTGAGCTACAAATATAGGCATGATAAGCGTTCGCGGAGAGTGAACGAGAGGCCTACGAAAGCCAGCCCAACCACTTATTACTACAGCTGTAACCGACGTTTCCGTGAGGTCCACTGGCTTGTTCCTAAAATTGCAGTGATAAGTGGAGGGGGTGCTTTTCGTAGATGCATCCCCACTACTCAAATGGTGGCTTGCGGACTCTGCTACGATCGCCCGTCCTGCAAAATTCAGCTTTGACGCATTAGGTCCCTTTCTTCGCGGACGGACACAAATTAGTTATGAAGGGACAGTTAAAACTTTCTGTTGCTTTCGACTTTTGAAATTGAATTGAAAGGTTCACCGACCACCAGGCGACGCTCGCGAACCGTAGCTGCGGTGACAGACTGGTGCCAGTCAATTAGGTATTTCACGTACAATACTTTATTTTTTTCAATAACCTAGAAAAAAAATTATTTTTAATCATATGTGTATTTGGAAATTATTTTTTAATTTTCAAAAGCTATTTAACAAAATAATACAATCGATAAAAAACTATTTTAACGGTTTTATTATTTAGATAGCTTTTTTAAATAAACGAATATTATCCAAATACACTTATGGTGAAAAATAATTTTTTTACAAGTTATGAAAAAATTCAGTTTCTTTCCATATACTACAAAGTGGAATACATATTTGCCGCTTAAATTAATGAGTAATCTATACAACTGACATATAAAGATTTTTTAACTGTAGAGATTACCCAGTAACCCAAGTGCTTGGCTATGGGCAGTCAGGCAGGGAGGAACGGGCATTGTGACGTCATGAAAGATAAAACCTCTCTTTCTGACTCACGCATTTCTCCTTCTCTAAGAGCAAATTTTATTCCTAATTATCAAAAAACAGAAGACTTTTCAACTTTGTACATCAAAATCTTAGACATGCTCGCCATCAGTTTTTCCCCAGCACGTCAGGATTTTCCCCTAGAGGCGGAAAATTTCCTAGTAAGTCAACTTTTCTGGGTATAAATTCCCCTTGGTATTAAAATCCTCTTGGAACAGATCAGGCATGATATTTTTACGTATTTTGGGGCGCTGAACACGAATCTGACATCAGTTTTTCCCCAGCACGTCAGGATTTTCCCCTAGACGCGGAAAATTCCCTATAAAATCAGCCCTGTCGGGTATGAAATAAGCCTCGTTATTGAAATCGCCTGGAAAAAGACCAGGCATGATGTTTTATGTATTTTGGAGCACCCAGCACGAATCTGACATCAGTTTTTCCCCAGCACGTCAGGATTTTCCCCTAGACGCGGAAAATTCCCTATAAAATCAACTCTGTCGGGTATGAAATAACCCTTGTTACTGAAATCTTCTGGAAAAAGATCAGGCATGATGTTTTATGTATTTTGGTGCGCCCAGCACGAATCTGACATCATTTTTCTCCGAGCATGTCAGGATTTCCCCTAGACGCGGAAAATTCCCTATAAAATCAGCTTTATCGGGTATGAAATAACCCTTGTTACTGAAATCTTCTGGAAAAAGATCAGTCATGATATTTTTATGTATTTTGGGGCGTTAAACACGAATCAAAGACTAATTTCCCGCCATCACATCGGGGTTTTCCCTAGACGCAGAAAATTCCCTAGAAAAACATTGAATTCATCTGGAAGGAGGCCCGAAAATCACACCTTGATGTATTCTGTGGTTTTGAATTCGAATTTGAACTTGGTTCTTCTTCAGCAGGTCAGGCTTTTCCCCTAGATACGATAAGTTTCCTATGAACACAATTCTCGCGGGTATATATATAAAAATATCATGCCTGTTCTTTTTCCAGCCGATTTCAATAACAAGGGTTATTTCATACTCGACAAAGCTGATTTTATAGGGAATTCTCCGCGTCTAGAGGAAAATATTGACGCGCTAGGGGAAACCTGATGTCAGATTCGTGTTCAGCGCCCCCAATTACGTAAAAATATTAAACCTGGTCTGTTTCCAGATGATTTTAATACCAAGGGTTATGTCATACCCGATAAAGCTGATTTTATAGGGAATTTTCCGCGACTAGGGGAACATCCAGAGGCGCTGAGGGAAAGCTGATGTCAGATTCGTGTTCAGCGCCCCCAAATACTTAAAAATATCATGCCTGATCTTTCTCCAGATGATTTCAATGACAAAGGTTATTCCATACCCAACAAAGCTGATTTAATAGGGAATTTTCCGCGTCTAGGGGAAAATTCGGACGTGTTGGGGAAAAACTGATGTCAGATTCGTGTTCAGCGCCCCAAAATACGTAAAAAATATCATGCCTGATCTGTTACCAGATGCTTTTAATACCAAGGGTAATTATACCTCGAAAAGTTGATTTACTAGGGAATTTTCCGCACCTAGGGAAAATCCTGACATGCTGGGGAAAAACTGATGTCAGATTCGTGTTCAGCGCCCCAAAATACGTATAGGTACCATACTCTGATCTCTCGCACAAACCACTTTTTTTTGTGGGCCTGTTTAATCCACAATATGTCAACAGGTTTTTAAAATAACTATTTTTCTTCTCTGTCCATATTTTCTGTGGATTTAGTAGAAAAATAAATAAACACCGAGAAAAATCTGTCCCGTCTCATATTTAAATCACACCAAGTTAACACTTTTTTTTTGTCGGACCCCAACGTCACAGCCAAACGCAGGTCAGGCACCCGGCCCCGCTCAAATTTCGACTCAAACCTTTTCCCCTCTTTCCCTTTGCTGTCACCGACCATAAATTAATGATGCGACAGATCTGATATTACGGTTTCCAGTAGATTATAGTAAAACTAGAGTGAGAAGTTCCGAATGAATTTTTCGCAAACAACTATACATATAATTTAATCACTTGTTACCGTTTTTATATCAGATACTTATTCTGAGTACAATTAATAGTATATTATGCACCTAGGGGGAGAAGAGGGGTTTTTTCGACGAGCGTATGTTTTCAGTACAAGTCATAGGCGAGTGCGTAACGCGAACCGGAGATCTCTACTGAAAACGTACTGCGAGTGTGCTGATAATCGTAAAATGAGAGCTCATAGACTATAATTTTCATTATTCACCTGTGACGTCACTTTTCCGTCTTTAGGGAGTAACACATACACTGTAAAAAAAGCTTTAGTGATATTTACAATCAGATAGTAATTATACATGGAGTGTATTTTCAAATTAAAATGTATAACCTGATTAATTTACGATACTACAGTACTTATTTGCAATATAGTGTGATTTCACTTCAGGTAACAATGTGAAAATAGATCGAAGGTTGTTCTATTGCAGTTGATTGTAAAATTACTACGTCCGATGATGGAAATTATTCGATCGGCGTGGGACATAGTAAGTTTACGTAAGGTGATAAATTTAGTTGGGACTTTAAGTCTACTAACGTATAAGTAAATTTTGACGATGTGTGCTTTTCTATCGCGAGGGATTAAGTCCGCACGGACGAACGCCGCAGAATTATGTGCAGAACGTAAATTTGGACCATTCGGGACTCTGGAGTATAAGTCGTGCCAAACGATGAGTTCCGGAGACGCTCGAACTGCCTCTTGCCAATGGGTGCGCATTTCATTCGTTTGCATTCCTGTTTACGTTGTTTTCTACGTCATGTGGAGTTGCGTTGAATATGTAAAAATAATTTGTTCTTTCACTCGAAAAAAATGAATTTTTAAATGTTGAGACTGTCAAGTGGTTATATTCCGCTTTGTCTCTTAAATACAGAAAATAGCTTTAAAATATTTTTACCTCTGTGAAAAGTTGTGAATAGTAGCAAGGTGACCGCAGGTTAGAGAAAACTGCAGCTCAGAGAAAAGTCAGGGAAAATTGTTAATCAAGGAACGTTAAGAATAAGTCAGAGATGAAAAAAAATAATTTTAATTTGAATAACCGAAAAGTTTTTGGGGAACCGCATCTCAAAATATCTATTCGATTATAAAAGCTAAAGACAAAATTCAACGAGATTTCGGAAATTTCCGACCCGTAGATTTACGTCCTGTACGTAATTTCACGGTCGACGACGGCAAATTTACGTCCTGCATGTATTTATTTGCGGCGGACGCAGGTTGAGAAGAACAATATGTATTTTTACAGAATTCTGCTTATTTACTATGTGCCACACCGATTGAATTATTTCCATCGTTGCAGGATGTAAATTTACACCAACTTTTTTTACATTGTGCTCCTTACACCATAGAGAGTAAAAAGTAGAGCTTTAGCCGCGCTTTATAGGCGTCGAAAAAGGCTGAAGCCATGCATGTGACATAAAAATTATATTTAAATAATTTAATGAATTAAATAATAATAAAATCATAATTCATTATTAACCCAAGAACAACAACGTATGGGTGGAATCCCACCCGAGCTTTGATTACTTGAAGCTGCGCATGCGTGAATATTTCTTATCACCTTCTCCTTCCCAGTACCCTCAAATCCAGTCTTGTTCTAACTTTTGCAGGTCAGGAAGGGCAGGAAAGTCTATTGATTTTGCGAAAAATGTGGTCAATGTTTATTTGGTGAGCATAAAAAAGTAATTTGTTATAGCTGCCTGAATGCTGATGATCGTTGAGAATAATTTTATTGAGAAACATGATACCTACTTACTTCACAAAAATTTTTTTCCCACAAAAGGTAAGTTTTTTACACCTTTTTGATTTTGAAGATTTTTTTGGTCAGAAAAGTTTTGTATTTGATTTTGTTCGTTCATGAAGAGATTTGTTTCTAGTATTTTTTGTTAACAAGCATTATTTGTAATAAAAATTTTAATTGAAAAGAAATATTTTATTACTCTGAAATGGATTACCAACCATCTCTCCCCTTCAGAATTTCAAATTCATCACAAATAACAGGAAATATTAAGCTGGGTTGGATCCCACCCCACGTTGTTAGTAGTGTTCTGAAAGTTCACGTTGTTGTTTTTGGGTCAATATAATGATGGTAATACTTATCCATTAATGAATTAATTTATTTTTATTTTTTTACATGTCCATCTACATTGTACATACTGCTTAAATTTTTTAGTAGGATACTGAGAGTGAATAAAAAGAATCAGCATCTTTAATTAATTAATTTGTAGAAACATTTCAATTTTTTATTTCACATTTTTTTAATTTCATACAGTAAATTGTAACAGAATTAGCAAAATATGAGTACTGTATTCATTCTTGTGAAATTGATGATTTACAATATTAATAATGACAGCCGACAGTATAAGTTTTTACAACTCAAAAATTTGTATCACTTTTTATCAATATATTTTTTGTTTACATTACTGTAAAAATCTACAAGGTATCACGGACAATTACAGGATAAAACATTTTTAAAATTTTAAGGTTTAAGCTCACAAAACACTTTTAATTTTACGTAGATCATTGTAGAAAATTACAAATCTTTTTTCAGAAACAAGATTTCACCAAAGTTGAAATATTGGAAAATTGTACTTAAACTTATGTTGTAAATACTGGTAAGTTATTGTAGAAATGTACAAATGTAAACAAAAAATATACATGTTTACAAATAATACTTTTAGAATCCGCATTAATGTTTCGACTTTTACTTTACTGTCAATTTTTGTAGGACATGTAATATATAAGTTTCAACAGAAAAGTAGAATTTAAAAAAAAATTGCACATTCACCAAGAACTTTCGCTATTATAATAAATCACTGATCAAGCGGCAATTTCAGTTCAGTAACATTTTTTAAATTAAAGTTTTACCTACTCGTAGATATCCACATCTATCAAACGTGATTTTAAATTAGAGAGGTTATTTATTTTTCAAAATAATTTCACGTTCAATAATTCAGGCAGGAAAATGCATTTTAATAAAAAAACCTTGTTTAATAGTGTATATAAGTTTATTTTGCAACATATTACCGTTCAGTAACACAGTGATAACTGTTGCATTAATAATAAAAACTATGGATTTTAATCAATTATATCAATTGCTAGAAACGCACCTAGCTTCAGTTCCGTATGGGATCAAGGGTGGTTATCTTTAAATAAATATCAAACTTATTAAAAATTCAAAATTTTGAATCTTTTTAAGGATTTTTAAACGTTTTAATAAAATAAAAAATATTTGTAAGATTGCTGGGAAAATTCAAAATGATTCTTTATTTTGAAAAATTAATGCGCAGATTTATAAAATTTGAATAATAAATAACAATTGAAAAGTTATTAATTTTGGTGAAAAATCGAGGAAGTTTAAGATAAATTTAAAAGTTTTGAAAAGATTCCAAAATGATGTAAAAATTAAAAAAGTTTCAAAATATTTAAAACAAAATGTAGATTTTTGAAAATTTCTAATTTTCAAAAAATTGTGGGAAAAATTCAAGCACTTGAATTAAAAAAGTATCAAGCTTCAATGTTTAAAGTTTTAAATTCAAAAGTCCTTCACTTTCAGTGTTTTAATTTCCAGTTAAGTTTTTCTAACTTCAAATAAACAAATTTTTATCTTTTAGAGTTCGAATCTTTTAATTTCAATTACCGTGTTCAATTCTTTCTCAATTGTTCAATTTTTATTTGCAGTCAAAAAGTTGTTCTTTTTCGACCTAGGATGACAAATATTCAGAACATTGCAATTAAATCATTTCAAATGACACATATGGTGTCCAATCGATTACTATATATTTTTTTTAAACTTCAAACGCAAGGATTTTGGTTTAATACCGATTATATGTGACGTCCGCCGAAGAAAGGGTGTTTACTCTGAAAAGTGAGATTGTTCAGGGCGAGCGGTCGAAGTCGACCGGATAGACGCGACTTTTAGGAGAGAGGGAAGACTCACGAAATCTTCCCTCTCCACTTACTATGCATTCTCACCCATATAGCGGCGCGGCTCACGGACGGGGTATAGATGAGACGCGTAGATTGCAGTGTTGAGTGGTGGGAGGTGTTTCACGGGATCTGGAGCGAAAGTCCGATTTCTCGGGTCTATCAACTCAATTATTAGCAATAATAACGCTCGGAAATTTTTGTCGATGGTTTCACTGAAAAGAGCAACTCAAAAACTATCGAAAGGTGTAAAAACCTCGATTTCGATTTTTTTTAGAGTAAACCCTCTTTCTTCGGCGCAGTCACATATATTATTGTCTTTTAATATTCTATCCTTCCTTGAAAGTTAAAAAATATAAGCTTTTATTGTATCGTATGTAAATAAAAATGTAAATGGAATTTGAAAAAAAAATCAGTTAATTATTAAATTAATATAATTATCATTATATTAATAATGAAATATTATTTTATTATTAATATTGTTTAATTAACTAAATTATTTAAATGTAATTTAAATGTACTTAGAATAAACATCTGATATAAAAATGGTGACAGTAAAAAATATGTATAGTTGTTTGCGGAAAATTATTTCAGAACTTCTCACTTTAGCTTCAGTATCATCTCCTGGAAAGCGTAATGAAAGATCTCCCGCACCATTCATTGATGGTCGGTGACAGCAAAAGGAAAACGGGGAAAAGGTTCGTGTCGAAATTCGAGCGGGACCGGGTGCCTGAGCTGCGTTTGGCTGTGATGTCAGGGCCCGACCAAAGTCGTCACCCAAAAAAAAGGTTAACTTGGTATGCGTGATCCGTGTGAACTTTCGACTATAGCCCTTATCGCAAATGCGACTTACTACGTTTTTCTTTTGGACATCTGACATATGCGATACAACATAAATTCTCTTACTTGAATTTGTGCGATTTTAGTATGGCAATATCACGAAGGAATAATAAGGAGACCAAACTGCCATGGAAAACTTTTTCGAATCTGACAAGAGCAACGGCATCATAAGTGAGACAGTTTTTGAAAATAAAGTATGTTTATCAGGTTATGCGCGTTTGTTTTCTTTTGCAACCGGCGAAAATTTTTCCAGCTGTCAAGTAAAATTAGTTTGTAAAATGTCGTCCTTGAGAACGTTCCACTAGTACCTGAAGGGAAATTACCAATATTGTTGATTTTAATCACAAATATCTAGTAAACCGTAAGTGATAGGTAAAAATGGATGTCATTTTTGAGTTTTTAGTACCGCATATACTACACGATAATATGATATTCATATTATAAACTGACATTGATTTTGATCTATCACTTAAGGTTCACGTGATATTTATTGATAATAATAACGGTAAGTCCTCTTTGGAACGTTCCAAAGGGGTGAACATTTTAGACGTCCCAGGAACGCGCCTGGAACGTTCCGCAGGTGCCCACGGAACGTTACAGGTATTTTCTGTGCTATTAGGGTAAAATATAATCGATACTTTTAGTTAAGGCAATTCCTACAGTTATTGAAGATTGCTATTGATAAGTATATCTCTTAATAATAATTTTCAGCATGATAACTATTCTGCTAAATTTCATCTTTTACTTTTCGATTACGCTCTTTCAAACTTATAAACCAAGTTACGTTAATTCCATCATTTTTTGATCGCGTTTGAGTTTCAGAAGGCGAACTTAGTTATGTTTTCTCTGTCCAAACATGGATCATACTTCTTTCACAAATAGTACGAATATTGTTTATGTATTTATTTCGTATCGTTCGCACCTTTTCGTGTGTGAGAAGAGGACACAGCGCGTTTGTGCACTCAATAAAGAGTGATTATTACTTACAGGCCTGGCACTTTGTGTGCCATTTCTCCTTCCAAATCGCATGTACGGAGATCGGTCTCCTTTATTATTCCTTCGCAGGCAATGTTCAGTACGAAAAACCCACAAAATCTGTGCCGCTGTAACTACATGGACGCGCTTTTACCGCGTTTTTGTTTGTACTCGTTGTCAAACGCAGTACTCTTGTGTCCTTCTCTCGAACTGAAACGCGCAGATAGAAAGAGTCACAGTATGGCTTTGGATGCTATACACAAATTTCACACGAGTAAAAAAATCGGACATATACAAAAATCTGACAAAAACAACCGAGAACGGTTGGTTTTAGATCGAATATTGTTATGTTAAAAAATGTACACAATTTTGTAGTGCATAAAACAGGTTCTATGCTATAAAAGTGGATTAACTGTACAATTATGTGATTTCTGAATAAATAAAATAAAAGTTGAAAATATCCTGGAAAGAACATCGAAAATAGATCAGGCGATTTGTACTCCAGCAAATTCATGTTCCTGTTAAAAAAAAA
>CAKNWU010106945.1:435-13720 GCA_932072015.1 Andricus quercustozae | reverse complement strand
TATCGAGAATCCGACGCCACATTTTTCTCTATCGAGAATCCGACGCCGCATTTTTCTCTATCGAGAGTCCGACGCCCAGTTTTTCTTTTGTCGAGAATCCGACACCTGCTACTGTAAGTTGATTAAATAGTTCTTTTTACTCACGAATCTTGCCTTTCTCAATGTGTTCTACCTTTCTCTCGGCTTCCCAATTTCCCATCTCCTAATTTCCCTCCTCGGTTTTACCAACGTAACAATATCCACTGGTTGCCACTTCATAACATGTATTTTCTGTTATTTTGACCTGAAGATATAGAGAAACGAATATTGACAAGGACAGAAAGACACTCAGGGGACTGTTCCAAGAATAAGTATAAGGGTGTGAATGAGGAGAATGAAGAAGAAATGAACGGTGAGAGTAATGCAAGTAGTGAGGGGCCAGTTGATCCAAAGAACGAGGAAGACAACAGAGGAGAGGAAGGTACAATGAAAAGTTTGGATAGTGAAATTGGCTCAATCATTCGAGCAGCTGATGCAAATAATACCCTACCTATTAAATAAAATGTTGGTACATAAGCGAAAAAATACAATTAGAAGATAAATTTCAAGAATTTTGAAAATCTTATTTTCAAAAGTTATAATTAAATTTTTTGAAAATAAGGTAGCTAAACCAATTAATTAACAATGTAAGGGGTATAAAATAAAGATAATAACAAGAGGGGAATAATAACAAGAAGAGTAATTTTCCTTTTTTTTAAGAAAGGATCAAATAAAGAACTAATTTTAAGGAGAATGACCCCATTACCATTAATGAGATGCACCATTGCCAAATGCAGATCATAAGAAGTAAATCAAACAAGCTAGACTGGGGGAGTCTAGCCTGAGAGAACAATTGGGAGGAGGTAACAATTCATCTTGCTCTCCCGGCGGAGTTCTCCCGGCCCAAAGAATCTCCACGTTGTGGGTATTATATTCATGAAATTAAACCAGCATTAGCATGTTTGCCTTGTTTGTGGGCTGTGAGGTCAGCACTACAAAATAGGCTCGATCAAGAACCTGCCTTGGAGGAGTTGGAGGACGGGAGAATCAATCAGGGCCGGTCCTCTTCACGTGGCGCCACCGCAACGGTGCGTGGCGAGGGTGTTAGAAGGATTGGCGGGCGAAAGGGGAAACCCCTTCTGGGTCACTTCCATGTAGAGACGGTACAGAAGACCTTAATGAGATTAAGGAGAATGACACTTGGGATGGCGACTTCCTTGGAGTCATACTCCATGGTTGAAACGAATAGTCTTTCCAGTGCGGTGTCTCATGAGAGGAATTAAGCCCCGACTCGAATTCTGGTATCCACAGCCTCTTTCACTGCGCCTTTGTGGGGCGCGAGCTGGTGGGGACCTGGGCTGGCCTCATTTCAGATGCTGAGTCAGATGGAAGGGGTCAGGCAGATTGCTTCTGTATAAAATACAAAGGGCAAAGCATCAGCGACATCTCTACGGCAGTCGATGGTAGTTCGTCTGGGAAACCTGCAATTAATATTCGCAAAGCCGACAGTACGTCTTCCCTCACGCTCCTGACCCCTCAGCCGCAACGTTTACCACCACGCAGCCTGATCTCGCTGCTATAATCAGAAATGCTGTCTTGGAAGGACAGAAGGATGCGCTTGCGCAGTCTCAGGAGATTCTCTCAAGGATCACTGAATTTGAAAATAAGCAGCAAGCTTTTAATGACAATCTCCTGACCTCCATTGTAACGATCAAAGCGAACATTGCTGAGAACTCGAATCGAATTTATGTACTCGAAGCTGGCTCAGAAAAGGGAAAAGAAGACATTACTAAAATTAAAAAGGATGCCAATGATTTGAAATTAAAAGTGGCCACACTTGAGCATGCGCTGAACTTAAGCGAGCAGGCGGCTCTTCAAACTACTTTGGAAATTCATAATTTACCTATGAAACCCAATGAAGACCTTTTGACGACCATGGACTCAATAGCTAGGGCTCTTGACGTTCCCTTTGCGACGGAAGATGTGGTCAAAATTTATAGAATAATAAAAGCTCCTGCACTGACAAAATCCTCTAACCCCCCGATCATTGTCGCGAAACTCGGCAGTCAACAATTGCGAGATAAATTCGTTGAGAGACGTAAGGCTTTCAGAGATTTCTCTACTGAAAACCTCGGATGGCCGAGCAAAGATAAATATTCTGTTTATCTACGTGAGGCCCTGTCACCTCTGATAATTGAGACGATAATTGGATTTATTTTATGTGCGTCGCTGGAAAAAATAGCAACGCCGGCCGGCTACCGGTATATATAGTGAATGTGAACACGTGTGTGTAAACATTTATTGTGAATATCCACAATATCCTGTGCAATTGTTGAAATAGTATACGGCTACGGACAAATTCGCGGCTCAAAAGAAACAGTATTGTTCAAGAACGTTTCCAATTTCGACCCCAAAAATCCTGCCAAAAATAAGTATTATAATGTTCAAGAAGACACTGAAGACAGCCATTGGGTGGAAGCATTCGTTTTCTTGGTAAACGGTAAGTAACTTTTTTATCGTTTCCTTGATAATCCTTTCGTTTTGTTTTAATTGTCTTGGAATTTAAAGAACTTGAATATGTATGCCATATTACATGGTAAGTGATATGTGCACAAATGTTTAATAATATTATGCTTCAATTAGCAGGACAGCCCGATTAAACGATTAATTCTTTACGCTAAAACAAGTATAACGCATCTGAAGGAAGGTTTTCACTTATTCTTCTCAATATGCAATTGAAAGAATAGTATTCTCTTTATTTTTCAAATACACAAATAATTGGTTAATCTTTGAAAGGTCACAAAGTAGTGAAAAGTGATATCGATCAGTGCCCACTACTTTCAATATTCGGTATCCCGTAAAATGGCATGTACCTTCGTTTATAGAGATAGGCTGATTTCAAGTATAAACTTATTTATAATCTATTATATTTATCAGATATAAACACTAAAGTAAACAGAACTTACTATACTTTATAAATATGGATCACCTGGTTGCGAACGGTACCAACAGAAAGTTTAGGAAAACTTTTTTGTCACCTACTTATAACTCTGTATCCGTAAGTCCACGTACGCATATGAAATGGAAAAATCAATTTAAATGCTTCAAGTTAGTACCTACGTGTATTTTTTTCAATATTCAATGTATTCTTTAGCACTATATCTCAAGAGCTTCGATCTTTTTAAAACATTCGGTTTGAAAATATAATTTTTCTTTAAGATAATAATAAACCGGTAATTGAAATAGCATTTTCGCCCAGTTACTTTCAGAACTTTGTAAGCCACAATGTTTTGCTATATCATTATGTGACGAATGTTAGACGTCGAGGAAGTTGGCAACGCCAACTTCAAATTTCAAGAAATGAAACTTGTGCTGAATTGTGCTAGATTTGTGCTCTATTGTACCGCAAAATATTTTTTTAAATGAAAATTTGCGTCAAAAATTTGTTAAAAAAGCATTTTTTTTGTCAGCTGCGGAAATTAATTTTTTTGAACAAACAAATGTTGTGGTGGCTCGTATAAAAGTCACCCAAAAATTTTCCGCAAACCAAATTTTGATATTGTTAATCATTTTCAAAATAAAAAATTTTCAAATTTAAAGATTTCTAATTCAAATTTCTACAATTTTAAAGACTTGCAATTGCAACTGAAAATTGTTGGATTTTGAAAGTATAGAATAACAAATTATTAAATTTTCAATATGTACATTTTAAAGGTATGTAATTAAAAATTTTGAACGTTTTTTTTTAATAGATCAATATTTAATATTTAAAAATAAAAATTCTTCAATTTTAACCATTTTTAAGCTTTTTAATAATTGAAGATTTATTAATTTTAAATGTTTAAATTTTAAACTAATGTATTTTTCAACTTCTTTTTTTGAAATATGTAGTACAGAATTAGATAACCAATATTTTCTCCAAAACGTTATCTCGGGAGCGAGTTTTTAATTTTTTTTTTTTGTAAATTAAAAACTCTATTTTTAGCTAGTGTCCAAAACTGAGTTTAAAAACCTATGACATTTTAATATTAAAATTTTCTGTGCAAAATTTTCGAAAAAAAACTGCTTAAGCCAATCAAAATTGTTTAAACAAATAGACATTTATTAAACATTTAAAGATATGTATCAAAATTATATAATTATTTAACAAGAAGTAGCATAGGATACCAAGTTGAGAAATAACTGGACATCTCTGTGTCAATTTTTAGAAATTTTGAGAATAAACAATAAGTAATTGTTTAAATAATTACATAATATTTTTTTAAAAATTTGCTACTCCAAACGATGACAATCGATTACATTTCAGTCAGAAAATACGATTACTTTTAACATTCTTTGGAATAAATAATTGTTTAAATAAGTTAAATTTGTTTAAACTATTAAAAATTGTTTAAAAAGTCATGGGGAATATTTCAATAGCCCATTAGTAATTATTTGTATGAAAAAGACGACATAAGTTGCTAAAAAGTAACAATAATATGTAAAAATGTAGTTTTTTGATTTTGGGTCATATTTGGGGCGCTGTGGGGGGGTTAGGGTGGTTTAAAACTAAAAGTTATTAGTATGGTTTTATTTCGTAGACACTTCTCTTGAATCTCTAAAAAGTTTGGCACGTATTGATCAAACCCTGAAGTATGAGTTCAATTTTTCGAAAATCCAAAATTTCCCCATGTTAATTAAATGGGATTTTGAAGTGCCCGTTGGCACGTGTTAATATTCGAACTTCGAACAAAAAAATTAGGGATTTATTTTCTCTGGAAATCCCCCCCCTTCTCCGGGGGGGCCGGACTTGCCCTGTAGCTTGAAAAGCGTTTTTTAGACCACCCTAGTGGGCACATTCTCATCAAAATTTTGCTTAGTTAATTTATTTTTCATCTCGTGCGTGGTTTTTCTAAATATTTTATTTTTTTTATGTTCCCAATACTATTTCTAACCCTTAAAACAATAAAATAGCTATTAAAGAAACATTATTTATGGCAAATTAATTCATTTTTACATTTTCATCCAGAGAAGGTATTAGATTTGTGTAAAATTTACCCCCCCACGGTTACTTCCATTTAAACAAAAAAATGTCTGAAAAATAAATGTGCAAATTATAGAATATTTTGCCAGCAACCTTATTAAGTTCCTCCTCTACAGGTTCTACAACATCCCTTTTCGAGCATGGGAGAAAGTTTCATCCTGAAATGTGGACAGAGCTGAAAAA
The DNA here is from genome assembly GCA_932072015.1 of Andricus quercustozae. Lineage (NCBI taxonomy): Eukaryota > Metazoa > Arthropoda > Insecta > Hymenoptera > Cynipidae > Andricus > Andricus quercustozae. Next base: position 8,496 of record CAKNWU010106945.1, on the reverse strand, counting down.
ATTGCGAGAAACCCCAATTCAAAACTACGAGTCTTTCTCAGCTTGCCTAGTCAGGCTAATGGTTGAAAATCTATTGCCCATTGATAACCAGTTGCATCAAGGACTGTGCAATTTAATACGAAAAAAAATGCCCGCATTTGATGAGACTTCAAATCCTATTATTATTATTAGTCCAGTGCTGAAATTTGGAAAGAAGAGGAAACGTTAGTTATCTGATATGCAGTTGCATTGCCTCAATAATGAATTTGAGAAGAAAATCATAACGGCAAAAGTTGAACAATTAGAGGACTTTATGGAGGACGTACTAAACAAAAGTGTCACAAACATTTTTGAAAAATACAGCTCCAATGGTGTGTAAAGTGGATAAATTTAAGGTAAAAAATATATTAACCTTACATTTAATTATATCAGTGATGATTATTAAATTCTTTATATCTTGTTATCAGGAAAGGGGCATGAGAAACCTCGATATGTGACTCTAAATAATGGTGGACAGTCCTTTCTAGTAAATAACTCTAATTGCAATATATTGCCTTGCTTGTTTAATACTATAAATGACATGATGACTAATGCCAAGGTTTTTGCTGGGATAACTGATCTTCTAACTAACGTGAGTCTAAATGTTTCTGTAAGAAAAAATTATGAAATTTTAGTATAAATGTACATTTTGTAAAGGGGGCGTGTTTTTAATTTTCAGTTATTAAAGTTTTCAGACAGTTTTCTTCTTTATGAAGTCTTCAATATGAACTTACAAATTGATAGTATGAGAAAATAAAAAATTAGTTCGTTAAAAGTTATGTGAAAGTTACAATAGAGAAGTTTCAAAGAAAAAATATCATGGCCTTCTTATTTTTCTTAACTTTAACATCATTGCGTTATATAATCTTTATGTTTCAGTGTGAAAAAATAGGGAAGTTCTTATACTGGAATGATCGTGCTAGGGAAACATTTGAGACAGCTTGTTGTACTTTACAAGTTGAAAGAGAAGACATACTGAATGCAGATTCCACGGTACATTATTTGGAAATAATTAATATAAAAAAGGCCAACTTCGGGCAAAGTTCAGAACGCATATATGTGGAAACTTTACTTATATAATATATGGTACCCTTGATTTTTATAGGTTGATGAACTCTGGACAAAGGATTTTGATTTGCTATCCAAATTTAAAAAGTTAAAGACTCCGATTTGCCATGCTCTCGCAAGATTAAAGTATCCAGAATCCAATTACGTGATAGGTTGTAATTGGAATATTATAGAGGAACTTTGAATTATTATGGAGCCAGCTTACGATGCAATTTTTGACTTAAAAAATATGGAATTTCCTCCTATTTCAGTTATCATCCCAACATTTTTTGAATCAACAAACACCCTGGCAGAACTAGCAGATGGAAAGATCCATACAGAGATGGCTAATTTGTTTATTGATTCATTGGGTGGCGTAGTTGAAAAATATTTTAACGAAATTTCATCTGCGTCAGTATTCGTGAAATCAACTATTTTAGATCCACGGTATAAAATACTCGTACTAGGCGAAGACACAACCAAGCGTTATATGGACGAATTAGTTGCAGAAATATTAAATTACGTCTCTAATGAAACTGAGGACGTAATTTATGCAACAACATCTACTGTAGACGGTACACTCACACTATTTATAGCACTATTCTTGTTTACTGAAAAATGATAGTTCTTTTTACCTAATCTGGTAATGTTATTTAATAAACTTTGCGTTTATTTTAAGCAGAAAAAAGTTCGACGGATTCCCTTTCAACAAAAAAATCGCATTGGGGATTCCTCAATAAAAAGAGAAAAATCAGGGAAATCACAGAAGCCAATTCAAGAGCAGCCACTATTTCCCAGCAGGTACACACATTTCTATTTACATATTAGAATGGCATTAATATTAATAGTTAATACCATTAATATTAATAATGTCAACATTTCCTTTCATTTCAAAGCTACGTCTCTACACATATGAACCAACCATTAATCCAGATGCTGATCCTTTTCTGTGGTGGAAAACTGATGGATGCAAAGCCTATCCATACGTATTCATTGCAGCTAAGCAGTATTTGCAAATTCCTGCAACATCGAGGAGTTTGGAAAGATTGCTTACTACAAAGAGAACCATGTTTGAGGAAATAAGAGATTCGTTGCCACCTCATTTCATAAAAGAATATATTTATCTTTACGAAAACTTAGGAACCTTTAAGGAATAAGTATAGTTAAGTGAAGTGTATGGGACTGTAGATGAAATAAATGTTTCACACGACTTAAGAATAATTATTTAATTACCCATTAAAAATGAAGTACCTCTATTTCAGGCTTCTCACGGAGCGGTGCACAGTGGTCCGGATTGGAATTTTAGGGCTCAAAATCGGCTACATTGTACAAGACCGTCTATAGACTTAATTTTTTAATTAAAGTTTGAGAAATTATTTATATAAATAAACAATTAGAAAAAATTACACTTTTTGAGAATGTGATCTTTTTTCTCCAAAAAAAAAGACCTCAATAATCTTACTAGGCATCAGAATCAATATTGGTACTCATAAGTTTGAGTTTGAAGTTAATTGTTATAAACAAAGTATTTAAACAAATACATGGATGCGGTGCTCAATGGCTCAAAAAATTGTTTGTTAACGTAAAATGCTGAAATATCTGATAAGAATAATACTCGTAAGAAATAATGACTAAATGTTAACAATTACTATTGTTATAAATATTTTAATAAACAATTTGACATTTCTATTCATTTTTTCATAGTTATATGTTGTTTTTTTCATTAAATGTATTTAAAATTTGTTTGAAACATATTATTTAAAATAAACAATTGTAATTATTGAATATTTCTTACTGTTGATAACAAAATTACAGAAAAATTTCAAAATTAGTCACTTACACTCAGAAAACAATTATTTTTGCAAATAAAACATCTTCCAGGTAATAAAAACAACATATACCTATCAAAAAACGAAAAATTAAGATTTGTTTACAAAATTATAAAAATTTTTATCATATTGTCATTATTTTTTATTGAAATATTACTGCTAAGTTGTCTGGAACAAGTTTTAGTTGAGAAAATAATGTCACGTAATATTAACCAGCAGATTTACACAGTATTGGCTTCATGTTTCTCTGGATGTGCAATCTGCATTCTATATGCATCGGTTTAATTTTAAGAATTGTAATTATAAATAAAAAACTTAAAATAAAATGCCTTTTGTCACTCACATATTGGATTTTCGACAATATATGACCGATCGAATCGAAATAAACCGATCCGAAGGAGCACGGATCGGATGTCGGATTTTCGACATTCGATCGAGGCGCCGATCGAATCGAAATAAACCGATCCGAAGGAGAACGGACCGGATGTCGAATTTTCGACATCCGATCGGTGGGTCCATCGAATCGAAATAAACCGATCCGACCGGAGTACGGATCGAATGTCACATTTTCGACATTCGATCGAGGCGCCGACCGAATCGAAATAAACCGATCCGACCGGAGTAAGGGTCGAATCGAAAAATCGAAATTCGTTCCGACAAAATGCACACGTCTAGAAAAGAAGACATTACTAAAATTAAAAAAGATGCCAATGATTTGAAATTACAAGTGGCCACACTTGAGCATGCGCTGAACTTAAGCGAGCAGGCGGCTCTTCAAATTACTTTGGAAATTCACAATTTACCTATGAAACCCAATGAAGATGTGGTCAAAATTTATAGAATAATAAAGGCTCCTGCACTGACAAAATCCTCTAACACCCCGATCATTGTCGCGAAACTCGGCAGTAAACAATTGTGAGATAAATTCGTTGAGAGACGTAAGGCTTTCAGAGATTTCTCTACTGAAAACCTCGGATGGCCGAGCAAAGATAAATATTCTGTTTATCTACGTGAGTCAGTAAAATAAACACGCAACAATATTTTAAAGCTAAAGAGGGGGGACAGCGTTTCTAGTTCAGACAGCGACAATTAGCAAACTACCTAACTTACTTGCAATAAACAGATTAGCACATCAACTAGTAAAATGGGAAAGGCTTAGGAAAAACGACGCGATGCAATGCAAACGTTGTCAGAGGCTAGGACATATTGCAAAGTACTGCAACCAGACCTACCGCTGTGTAAAATGCACTAACGAGCATGGTCCAGGCGAATGTCAACTCAGTAGAGAAATCAATAGTAAAAACGATGCTTTTTGTGTAAATTGCAACAATAAAGGTACGTCATTCTGCATCTTGGCGTGGATGCCCCAAACTTAAAGAAATTAAAACTAAAATCAGAAACAGGTTGGAAACAATCGAGGCAAACAGGACAGAAAAGTTAAATAAAACCGCTACATACGTACACGCGGGGATGTCGTTCGCAAAAATTGAAAAAAGGGATGCTTTCTCTAATCTCAGAACAGATCATAGTGATACGCGAATCAATACAAGTAAACTCGGGTAAGATTAACAGAATTGTCTCTGTACTAAGCATCGAAAATGAGCAGGTAGTCGTGTGGCGATTTCCCTTGCACATTGTAGCAATAAATGTAAACTCCCTACTTTCTAACGAAAGAAGATTTAATCTCATCAGCGCGTTGGACAAATGGAACCCCCACATTGCAGTCCTGAGTGAAACTAAATTTAACATAAGACACAGATTCGAATTATAAAATTACCAGGTGCTACGTAGTGACAGACAAAACAGACAGGAGGCGGTACAGCAATAATTATTTTTTTTAAACATTATACGCTCTATAGTGGACCTAAAATCAAGCTATAATTTGAATAGCTTAGAAGCTACCATAACTAAAATCAATTTACCGGAAGGAAAGTGTGGTTCAACGGTTTATTTTTTAAATTAATAAGAAAAGGTTTCCCTAAACACATGGTGCGCTTTCTATGGGTGATGCTCCACAACAGATTTTTTTTGTATGCGACCCGTTAGATAAGGAAATATGCTTAAAACAATTCAAAATTATAGAGGGACTGCAACAAGGGACAGTTAATTCGACAATTCTGTTCAACATATTTTTAAGCGACTTATTAACATTATTCCATTTAAGCGAGGGGCCCATTAAAGTCTCAGATATATCACAGGGACCCTTTCATGTAGAAAATGCATCTAGCAATGTAGACAAACACGTGGTAAATGGGACAGTCAAATGGAATACTTGAAAGCATGACGGCTAAAATCTAATGTCGAAAAGTGCGAAACTATACTATTCCGTCCAACTGTAGACGAGGTACACAATAAATACATAAAAGTGTGGAGAAACTTTCACATCCCTGCAAAAGACGTCAAATTAAAAAGTATTGCTTCGAATTCACGAGATGTTGTCTGGAAATCTGCTTTGCGACAACCTATGATTGGGATCGTAGCACAATACTTTTTAATGCGAGAGTGCGCATATAACGTCTAAATCTTGAATACGTCTGAATACGAAGTGAGAGATTTCTGCTTTGAGGAATATGTTTCAATGCTATAGAATGCGATTGAATGCGAAGCACAATTTGTCTCAATGCTATTGAATGCGATTGAATTCGAAGCAGAAAATAAGCGATTGCTAAGTATTGAATCGCATTCACGAGATGTTCTCTGGAAATCTGCTTTTCGACAACCTCGCATTCAAAATGCAATACTTTTGAATACGTTTCAATGTGACACCTTTTGTAGGGATAGAAAACAACGGTGCACATGTAAAGTACGCGAATTCTGTACCGTACCTAGGCTGCTGTCTGGACAGCCGATTACGTTTTGTAGAACACGTCGAAGAACAACTACCGAAGGGCAAAAAATCCTACTGCGGGGCAAACGCACTTTTCCACTCTAGAGCGCTCAACTCAAAAGTAAAAATTGTATCATACTTGCTACTATTCCGTTCAATTCTAAGTTACGCTTGTCAAATTTGGTTCAATGTAGCTCCATCAGTAATGGAAAAGTTGCGGAAATTCGAACGCGATTGCCTGAGGGCATGCCTAAATATGTACAAATCACCGAAATCCAATTACACAAGATATTACTCCAACAAAGAACTCTACAACGCGGTTAATATCAAACGAATAGATCACTTTATACTAAAGTTGACCAGAGATCACAATGCAAATTCATCCAAAATTACAAACAACTCGTTAATTTATACACAATACTTTCCGAACCCAAGTTACCACGAAAAAAGAGGATATATTCCTCACGATGCGTTCAAATTGCTCGACACTAGGGGATATTTACAGAATAATACAAACATCCCAATAATTTACCACGTAAATAGACACGCATTCAACAAGAATATAGTCTACGAACCACGCAGACACAGAACTCAAGACATAACCAAAATGCGCTATTCTACAAAGACATCTGATAAAGATGATAAGGAGGAACGACGAAATAATGTAAAAAAGTACTGGTGGCTCGATCCGGATTAATCAAGATCTAAAGTACAAAAATAAAGCTGTATCAGATAAAGAAATATGCTTCTTATTTTACCTATTGGGTATGTACATACCCAATAGGTATGTGTGGTCCCAGGTATGAGCGAAACTCTAATGAGTTCTTCACTCATCCATTTCATTGTCTGATTATAGAAAATTGTTTTAGTCATGTTTGCGAGTGCCTTCGTGTAAGGCCACATACTACCAGTTCATGAACCTGATAATTATCAAGCTGTGTTTCTTGCCAAAGTTTTACATAGCTATAACTGTCTTCAACCAGTAATCACGTATGTATACCATGATTTAATAAACGTTGTTTAAAAAAAAGAAGTGGCGGTTACTCTGGACTGATACACGAGGGATGTTTCAAGTCTCGGCGCATGCACTTCTTATTAACTTTTTTTCTAATTGACCTTGACCACGCATTCATATGAATTCACACGCATTCAATTCGCGTTGTCTCATTTCATCTAAATGCGTCTCAATGCGTTTGAACAAATCAGAAAACGGGATTCACGCGCATTGCAAACAAGTTAATTCGCTCCAATCCATATCAATTCTTTCTTTTTTGTTGGGTAACATCGATCGAAACGGAAGTATTCGAAGAACGTGTAGTACTGGTCCATCGGACCCTTACAGATCAGAACACGTAGGCTCTAAGTTAATTCTAAATGGAGGGTTATTACTCCGTCATACCTTTTTTCCCCGCACTACTATAATTAGCGCATTTAAGGCAAAGCGCTCTCTAACGAATCAGTTCTGAGTAGACACTGCTACCTGTACGTTATTAAATAAAGTATGTTGAGCACCTACCTGTGACTAAACTCCATCTTAAAACCTTAATGGCATTATTTTGCGGATAACACTCGCTGTTAATAGATTATTTTACTTTGGCATAAGAAAGATTAAACTGCATGTGTGCCATCGTAGAAGAATCGACGAATAGCAGAAATTAAAATAAAAAGCCAGTTTTTTGCAAAATTGGGCTTGAGAGACCCTAAATACCCTTTTTAAATCCTGATAAACACAATTGTTTGCTAAAATATGCTTGAGAGACCCCTAAAGATTTTTGATAAATTCTGCGAAAATTCAGGAAAAATTTTGACACATAAAAGAACTATTTGCAGGAGAGCAATTTTAGAACAGAAAATAAAGCCTTTTAGGTAACGTGGGCATGATTTACGCGTTTTATCAGCGTCTTTTTAGTTCTGGAAGTAGCCGTTTATACAAAAGGAGCACTGGACAGCGAATGCGCATGTGCGGCGTGGTGCGGAGTACAATTATAAAACGCATCAACCTAACCTCAAATGTCAGGCGTGATAAACTTGTAAATCATACCTTCGTTACATGAAGTATCGTGTGTAACAAGGAATAAAACGTCTTTGCGCTCCTAGGTACACAATATACTATTTTTGGACTACCCTACAGTCTATATGCTTACGAAACTGTTGTCACCAGGTCTGCGAGTCTTACTTCATCACGATTTGTACTTTCAGCATCAAAACATTCCTTTTCTAATTGAAGTGCATGAAACTAAAAAAAAATTGAACCGTGAATTACAACGTATATACTATCAATAATAATCAAATGATTGATAATTAGAATCAGAAGATGTTATTAAATTACCTATTGCATCC
>CAKNWU010106931.1:981-13979 GCA_932072015.1 Andricus quercustozae | reverse complement strand
CGCATTCGCTTACCTGATAAGTATACCCCCACCATGGCGCCCAGGGCGTTACTTTAAAAATTCATCTATTTTAGTCGAAATTGTATCTGTCGTGGATAAAAGTTTAACTCTTTGGTTGAAGATTAATCTTTTTTGCTTGAGGATTCAACTATTTTGTTTGAAAATTTTTGTCGAACTACTTCGTGAAGAAACCATTTTTTTATGAAGATTTATATTTTTAGTTGAAAATCTGCGTGTGTAAAAGTAGAACGTCTTTGTAGAAAATTGGTTTTTTTTTTTAATGAAGGTTTACTGTTTGGTTGAAAATGTAACTATTTGTTGAAAATTAATGTTTTCGCTTAAAATTTATATTTTCTGATGAAAAGTTCAATTTTTTACAGAGAATTAGTCTTTTGGCTTGAAGGTTGAACAATTTAGGTAAACTTTTTTTTGTTTCACGACTAACAAATTTTAATTTGATGAAAATTCGCCTTTTTGATTTAAAATTCATTTTTTTGATGGCATTTCATTTTTTTCTTTGTTTAAATATCAACTATTAGACGGTTCTGTTGATAATTCATCTTTTTAATTCGAAAAATCAATTATTTTGCTGAAAATTTAATTCTTTTGTTAAAAAGTCATCTTTTACATTAGAAAATTGTGTTGTTTTTCTTTATAATTAATAAATAAATTTCAAAATTTTAAATTTGTATCTGAAATGTTGTTTTATTATGTTTAAAAAAGGCATGTATTATCTTGAATCCAAAAAATGTGCATTAGTTTCAAGTCTCATATCATTATTTCTGAAAAGAGAAAATGGCTATAAACTATAATAAATTGTTGGAACAATATATTTCAAATTACTTCAGCATGTATCATTTTTGAGATGGAGCCAGACTTAAATTTATGTCTTGGAGAGAAGTTTACATGCCTTGAAGACGTATATTTATATCTTAAGTCAAATTTTTATAATCTCCAAGACGAGCGGTTTATAGCTTCGAGTATATACCTGCCCTGAAAAAGGTTCATTCTGACTGTCATAAAAGCTAATCTTTGTCAATGAATTAACAGTTTTGTATATTTTTATACAGTATATATTGAAAATCACCATGCCCATCACGATGCCTTGTAGTCGAACTCAAGACATCACCAAGTCGAACTCAAGTCGAAGCATTTTTACTCGGATAGCGCCAGAAACTCGCAATACCCAATTTTTCACTATGGGGTTTATTTAAAACCCTAGAAAACAAACTTATAGGGGTGGAATTCCAAAATAAACTTCTCATTCGCATTCTATGGCTGATTCTGGATAGAAATTTCCAGGATCAACTCGAGAAACATAATATTGACAATTCTGAATAAAATTTACAAAAATGTATTTTTTTCTTATGGGAAACACGTGTTAATCTTCATGAGGGTTGTGGAATTTCTGAATATAATTTGTTTTTTTAAAAGCATTTATTTTTTTGTCTATTTGAAAAAATTTGGGGGAGATAGGGGAGAGTCCGGCAGTACCGTCACCTTATGGTTTAATTAGAATAAAAAAATATATCTTAACTTACAGGTCAAATAGTCGCTGTTATGTATTAAGGAGCTCATAAGCTATAAATAAAGGCAATAAAATATAGCTATATTGAGTAACAATTAACTTTATTAATAAAATATTAAAATAAAGAAAAATCAGTCTTAAAAAAATTGGTCTCTAGTACCGACCAGTAAAAATTTCATCAGTTAAATAAGGCAATAATCGCAAATATATTGATTTGAGAGCTCCGGCATGTTTGCACAAGCTTCATGAACCCAAATTTTACAACTTGGCTTCGCTTCATAATCTACCTATAAGCAAGTAAATATAGTCAGTAATCAACTTTTGATAGTGGCCGGTACTGGAGGAAAATTTTGTCACCGGTACTAGTAGATGTGTAGGGCCGGTTCTGGACCAGTTGGGGGGATTCTAAGCCACTTTTACAAGAGGGGTTTTAAGCCACGGTTTCTGAGCCACTTTTAGAAGAGGGATTCTAAGCCAGTTTTACAAGACGGGTTCTAAGCCACTTTTACAAGACGGAGTGTGGATATGCATGTATTTTACTCATTCTAAAAGCCCTACAACATTCCATGACGACGTCACAGAGTAATATTGCGCATTTATGCCAGCCAAATGTATGTAACAACAGGTTCAAGGTTATTTCTTATCTCAAGAATTTTTCGCGTAAATACTTTCAAGGTTATATTTTGCTTTGTTCTGGCAATTTCTACTGCGTCATATAGTTATGGGAAAAAACAAGAAGGATGATTTATTGCTTCCTTGCAGATAAAATATTTATTTAATGCGCAAAAATAGTTTCAGGTGTACAGTTGAAATTTGATACGGAGGGCTATGCATCACATCCTGTTTTGGCTAGCTAAATTTGACTTATTGCTTCCTTATAGATAACATATTGCAGATTCTGCTAGAACATTATTGATAAAGACGTCAAATTAAACTGCGACATTTTTTGGTAAACAAGTTCAAGGTTATTTTTATGACGCATTACATGCACAAAATACACCTCTCTATGATGGCCAAACACATGATATTCAAAAGATTTGACAAAATCACGGGTTACCCCGATGTTTTGTTTGGATTGCCTAGCCATAGGTGGCTCAGCAATTTATTTTGGATGTTTGCACTAGAACTCACTACACTTTATCCTGATCCCGAAACGATTTTAAAAAGAAAGAGAACCAAGCTTAAATATAAAATGGATAATTTGAGGTATGCGAAATGAAATTCGAATTGATGGGAAAGAGCCGTGGTGGCATAAAAAACCCAGATTTATTTAACTCAAATTCAACAAACGTGATTTACACGAGATGATTCACTAAACACAAATGGACATTGTGGAAAACAACCGAAATTCCTTCGACAGGAATCAGTGGCGTTGGAGAGATTTGCCTGATAGGCGATCGGACGCGACGGAGCTCCGCACGGGCCGTGATTGATCGATGGTTCGAACACGACTGAGTGCACGGTTAGTCAATGCCACTCGCCCGCTCGTACACACTCATTCTGTCTCTCTCTCTCTTCGCGCCGTCCCATCTACCTTCTAGAAATATTCGAATTATAATCTCGCGCGTAGAGATTCATACAACGTGGATCAATTCACGACACAAGTGTTACGACGTAACAGGCTCCCGGCCAATGCTGCGGAATGAGTTGAATTACATTCAACGGAACGAAGCAGAGTTAGACCTAACTATAATAAATGAGAATGAATATAAATATACGTTTAACCTGAGTCAGTTTCCTTTGTAGGGACTGCTCCGATGATTTGGTATCTGATCACAATGAAATAATGTTCGAAATTGCTTGACAACCTAATTCGACGTTGTCCTTAAACTAAATATTTGAAAGAAATCTAACGGATTTACACTATGTACAATGAGTTTGACTCAAATCCTACCAGTTTGGTCGATTTTGACCATTAAAGGGTTATTACGAGATAACATATTTGCAAGCATATAACGAGCCTTGAACTCAATCAAATTAGTTCAGTCAGCTGACTTAAGATTTTACGCAATAAGTAATCAATATACTTGGGTTATGTTACTTTTATACGCGCCGTTCGCAATCTTGATTGATGCGACTCTATCGATGCCATTGCTCCCTGGATACACCTCGAGGATCTCCCGCATCGGCCATCTTGCACATCCAATATTATCCTCCCTGAGAAGAACAACTGAACCAGCCTTCAGTTCCTCAGTGGACTTGTGCCATTTTTGACGAGTTTGCAGTTCTTTGAGGTACTCTTTGTGAACCACTTATTCCAAAAGTCCTGCCGAGCCTTGGTGATGAAGTTGTAGGTCGACAGTCTGTTGTCCGGAACTGAAACGAGATTTTTCTCAGGTAAAAAATTGACAGGGCGACCTTTTAATAGATGAGCAGGAGTTATAGCTAACGTATCATTAGGATCAGCCGAAAGAGCGTTTAGAGGCCGAGAATTAAAAATTCCTTCGATTTCAATTAACAAAGTGTTAATTTGTTCATACGTTAGTTTTTGATCTTTTAACACACGCTTCAAGTGATGTTTGAGTCTCCGTACAGCTGCTTCCCAAAGACCGCAGAAATGGGAGCCAAACGTGGATTGAAGTGCCACTCGATTCGTTTAGATCTGGCAATATTTCCTATAGGTTGCTTGAATTCGGCAGTGTCGAATAAATGGTAGATCTCATGAAGTTCTCTATCAGCCCCTACGAAGTTTGTACCATTATCCGAATAGATCTGTTCTGGAAAACCCCTTCGACCGATAAATCTGCGCAAAACTGCCAAAAATCCTTCTGTCAAAAGATCAGTTTTGAGTTCGATATGCACCGCCTTAGACAGCATACAGATGATATAGTCACAAGTCGCGATATTAAGTAAGCAAACACCCCCTTTGAAACCAGGCACTTCCACCGACGATGACCAGAAGGTCGCTCACTTTATAGGAAACTCGAATTGCGCCTTTACTTCGACTATAGTTTTTTGAGAATTGAAGCTGCACAAAGTTCTAGCTTTGGAATTGTCACATCATTTAATTGAGCCACCCTAGATTCACTACAAACCAGTTTAACTGTAACAGTACCCTTCGCATCAAGAGATCTAACGTAGAGACATGCTCCATGACCATGAAGACATGTAACGCAAAAACCATGGATTTCAATTGGATTTTCGCACAAAAAATTTCGCGGCAGCGAAAAATTCTGCATGCATGAGAGCTGATCAGTCAATAATTGCCATTTTGTATGAATGTCTTGAGGAAGTGACTCGTCCCAAGTGATTTTAGCTTTCCAACAATCTTGTATCAAGACTTTGGTGTAGAACCCCACCGGCCCCAAAAGTTCAAGAGGATCGAAGATTTTTGAAATTTCTGATTTTGAACGTCGATGACTCGAACCGTGTAGGTAAGGATATCGCGTTGGAAATCCCAAATGATTCCGAGAGTTTTCTGAACAGGCTTTTCTTTAATGAAACAATCTCAATTGAAAATTTTCTTTTCTATGTTATTTAGAATGGAAGTGTCAGAAACTATATCATCAACGTAAAAGTCCCGTAAGAGAATTTTACTGGCACGTGGAAACTCCTTGCCTTCGTCTCGAGCAAGCTGATGTAAAGTGCGAATTGCAAGAAAGGGTGCAGAGGCAGTTCCGAACATTACTGTGTTAAATTGAAAGTTTCAGATTTTATCCTGATGATACCACAACATTTTCTGAAATTTTCATTCGTCCGTATGGACCAGTACCTGCCTGTACATCTTTTCGATGTCGGCTGTTATCACATAAGCGTGTATTCGAAATCTAAGAACCTGTTAAAAAATTGTATTCTGAATCGTCGGACCTACCAATAAAACCTCATTGAATGAAATTCCTGTCGACGTTTTGGCGGACGCGTCAAATACCACCCTAACCTTAGTAGTTGCACTGACTGTTTTAATCACGGCGTGATGAGGAACATAATATCCATCCTTTGTGTCGTCACACCGAGTCATATGGTGCAAAGAAACTCACTCATTAAGGAATTTGTGATATTCAGATTTTAAATGCGAATTGGATTCGAACTTTTTCTCAAGAGCGTAGAAACGCTTTAATGCTTCACTTCTAGATTCACCTAGCTGGAATTTTCTATCTCGAAAAGGAAGTCGTACGATGTATCTACCAGTCTCTTCACGTTGAGTATTGTCTACGTAATGTCGTTCACAAGAAACGTCATCGCGATATTTTAATGGTCCATGATCAAAATCCTCTATTTACCAAAAACGCTCGATAAGTTTGTCTAATTTGACGAGATTGCAAGAAGCCTTTGCAGCTGTCGCAAGAACATCTGATGCTCCTGCCACAATCCAACCTAATGCCGTTTTTTGTAAAATAAGTTGAGAACCTTGATGATGATCTTGAGAATCTTTGATCCGACCTATGGACAGCACGGGCAGAGTTGTACCTGCTGATAACAAAATTTCAACGGACTCGGAAACGTGAAATTGCGGGCCTGCAAGTTGCAAATTTTTGGGAATTTCGAACAATTTGCGAGGAAATGCTTCATTGTGCACAATATCATCTATTCTTGGTACTATTAGAAAGTTTGATTCTCGTTTGAAATTGTTATAAGATGAAGCAACTGTTGCTTTAGTGTAGTCGTTAGATACCGTACATAATCCGTTAACTGCTTCAATCTTAATCGAACATGTTTGTTTAGCTAAATTTAGCGACTTTGCAAAATTTTATGTAATTAAATTGACTGTATAACAGGAATCTAAAAGCGTCCTAGCAATAAAGCAATTTCCTCGGTTGTTTTGAACTTTCAAAACAGCAGTAGTCATTAGTTGCGAATCTGACGGAAACACTTCGGAAGCGTACAAGTGACGAGATAGTCATGCTGTTGGAGTAATAGCACCTGAAACGTTCGAATCTCCCCCTTTTTGAGACGATTCTGATTTAATAGATTTCACTTTTTTATCAGCATGCAACAAAGTGTGATGCTTTTTATCACACTTCTTACAACGTTGCCGACTCTTATATGGCCCCGAATCTGCACGCAGACAGTTTTCATACAATTTGTGAGCTTTCGCAGTGGTCCAGCGTCCTTGAACTTTGCGCTCGTTAAAAATAGGACATTTATAAAGGTGATGGTTTTCCTTGCATTGAACGCAGGACGAGCTCGAGGATTAGAAGCAGACGTTACGAGAGAACGTGCTTCCAATTTTCGGACTTTTGTATAAGGTTGGCTGGGCCTTTCAACCCCCCATCTTCCTTGCAATATTGCGGCCACTCGAGGCAACCTTCTCTAATGAGCGAAGTTTAAAAACTGTTGATTAAGTAAATTTATATAATTCCTCAAGATTTGGAAGCAGGTTCCCATCTATCTTATCCTGCCATTTTGCTAAAATTCCCGGCGGTAAGCACCTCTCTAAGATCCGCATGACGATCTGTTCATGCAGTTCGATTTCGACTTCTTTGAGCATGCTAAGGTGTTGATGCGCTTTATCGATAAGTGACGAAAGATCGTCTGGATTTGCCCTAGAAAGAACCGGAAGATCCAGGATCGCGTCGAGATGTTCCGCGACTATTATGCGTTTCTGGTCATACGCCTCGCATAACGATTTCCATGCCTTGGCATAGTTTTCTTCGCTAGGGGGGAAAGCTATGATTTTGTTAGATGTGGACCCAGAAAGAGCGTTTGCCAATTGCGTGTGTTTGATGTAATCACAGAGATCAGAACGCGAATGCACCAATGCTTCAAAGCTATGTTTCCATGAAACCCATTTATCATGATCCCGGTTAAAGGTATGAATTTTAATTTCAAGTACTTTTGGCCTATCCTGTTTTTCGAAATAGTAATATTGCTATTGTTCAAGGTCGAACTAGCACGATTTCATAATATTCGGATTCGATTTCAAGAAATGCGTCAACACGAACATGTTCCGGATCTAAACTGATCAATTCATCGTTATATATGTCAAACGCAACTGCGTGTTTGTCGGATCGCATATGGACTCTTTGAGATGTCTTCAATTTCGCGATTACTTGTTCCAGCGAACCCCCCTTTTGAAAAATGTACGCGACGCGCTTTTGTTGGCTTAAGGACAACGCCATTTTAATTGTTAATTTTAAATTAACCTACAAGGGTTACCTCGGGTGGTCGCAGCGTAAACAATAGGAATATACTGATGGTATCCTATGACAGTACAACCATGAGTACCCCACTCCTTTTCCTCTAGAAATGAGACTACCGATAGTGAAATTTGATTCACTGATTTTAATCACGAGAACGAGTGAAGAAAAAATACACTTACAATTGGTAAAATCCTAATCCATTTTATTCGATGAATTCAATTGCGGGAATACATGACAAATAAGATTTAATTAAAATTGATGAAATTCTTATCAATTGAATTTATTCGCGAAACGAATGAAAAAGAAAATTAAATTAAAATTGATAAAATTTTAATCCATGAGATTCACTGAATTGAATCGCGAAAACGAATGAAAACGAAAATGAAATTAAAATTGATAAAACTTTAATCCATTATCACTGAATTGAATCGAGAAAACGAATGAAAAGGAAAATGAAATTAAAATTGATAAAATTTCAATCCATTAAATTCGCTGAATTTATTCGCGAGCCTACACGCCGAGATTCGAATCATGAATCATTTCAATCCGAAATGTGAGAAGGAAGTTTAGCGGCAAACAGCCATAACCTCCTCACCAAAACCGTAGATCGCACATACGAATAGCACTTCTAGAAATGAAAAAAAGGACTTATCTTTTGTCCACCCAAAACTCCTGTGCAGCAGCGGCCGACTGGGCGAGGGATCCTTGATGGGAACGACGGCAGATTCGAGGAAGACGAAGTGGCGTGAGATGCCATATTTCCTTTGTTTCATTTTTAAATCCTTTTACGAAACCACGTGGCGTGTTTCGGTTGTTGGTTTCCGCTGGTCGGCGGAGTTGAGATGCGCGCGCAGTGTCTTTGTTCGAATCCGGCGCATGTTCAACGTAACGAAGCAATACGGTACTTGCGCGCGTGAGACGCCAACGGATTTCCCGAACTTTCGATGTGATGTGAATTTACTCAAACCTCACAGGAGGCACCATATTTTGTTTGGATTGCCTAGCCTTAGATGGCGCTGCAATTTAATTTTGATGTTTGCGCTAGAACTCACTGCACTTTATCTTGATCCAGAAAAGATTTTAAAAAGAAAGAGAACCAAGCTTAAATATAAAATGGTTAATTTGAGGTATGCTAAATGAAACTCGAATTTATGGGAAAAAGCCGTAGTAGCACAAAAAACCCAGATTTGTATAACTCAAATTCAACAAACGTGATTTACACAAGGTTTTCTTTAAATGTTGCTACAAAACAAAGTGCCGACCCAATAAAGGTTTATGAGTAAAAAAAAAGTTCAGTGTCAATCAAAATGTCACTCCAGTAAATGAGTAAGGCGGGTACTGGCCCGATTGTATGGGGGGGGGGGTTTTTTTTTTTTTTTTTAGAGAGCGATACTACGCCAGGGATTCTAAGGCACTTTTACAGGGGGGATACTCAACCATTTTTACAAGACAAAGTCTGGATATATGTATGGTGAGATTTTCTAATGCAAGATTCTTATCTTTATAGTATGTGTGTTTTTTCAGCGCCTAATTCTTATTGATTAACAAAACAAAAATGCGCATGCGTGATTGCCATAAATAAATTTGATAAAAAATTATAAGTTTTTCTACAATGTTTTCGAAGGATCTTGATGATATTGTACAATTGTGAGAAATGAATTTTATGTGGATAATTTAAAGTGTAATACATGGTTGATACCAAGAATTATTTTTCTGTGATTATCATTTTCGCAGGCATCTTATTTCAAATTTAAGAATGGTTTGTGGATTTGATTGTTAGAGTAGAATGAAAAAAATTTTCTTAACTCTACCAAGATATTATATGCGATACTTTTGATTTTAAGTTTGCAAGCAATGTTATGAGGATTCTTCCTATGGTGATACATTCTGTACAGATAATGTTACAATAATATGTTTTAGTTATACAGATGAAGGTATACAGTTGTATTTTGTAAGGTCTATGAATGTCGTCCTGTTTTGGTTATATTAATTTGATTTTACTGCGTGTGGAGGATATATTAATGGATAAAGAAAAGTTAATGATTCGTTATTATGCAACATACACTCAGAAAAATGTTTATGTGAATCAAGCAACAAAATTTGTTTGAATTCATATCATTGAAAGAAACAAATTGGTTGCTTAACTTAAGATTGTTTATTTAATTTTAAGAAATGGAAAATATTTTCCCTGATGATTGAAACCAATAATTTGTTCAGTACAATTTATTCGATTTAAACAAAAAATTCGCCTTTACTAAAAAATGCATTTGTTTAAATTTTTTTTTTTTTTTTGAATTCATAAAAATATTTATTTGATTCAAAAAAAAAAAAATGCAAAGCAGTGCTACAAAATGGCGCTAGTCGTGCTAAGGCGCTGCCGGCAGGTTTCCCTGCGGTACTAACCTAAAATATAAATTGATTTATTCTTCGATTGATTTGATGGCATTGTTCTTTTTTCAGTGTTGTGTGATTCTGACGGTGCTGATTTACTTGAAAATTTAAAATTAATTGAAAAATGAACGCAATATCTCTAGTGTTGGAACTGCTTGAATATTGGGGCTTTACATTTGTGATATAATTAAAGATTTCGCAGGTGAGTAAGTTTTTTTCACTTCTAACCTCCTTCCTCCATAAAGATGATTTATGGAATGGATCATGTTTTTTATCAATTGTAATTATCGCTGTATACTTAACGAGGGCCGTACCCCCGTCTATAATCATCGGAGGACCAAACGCTCCTGTGACTTTTAATCATTTATGGTGTTGTACAACTTACCAAAATTTCGCCTTTCTAGCCCACCTACAAGGATGAAAAATTTACTTGTTATACCTGAAGTACCACGTGGGTCATTTTTGACCCATACGCAGTTAACCGCAATTTGATATCAATTACACCGGGTTTGAAACTCTAAATTGTTTCTGAGCCTGCCTCAACGTTATTCACGAGATGTTGGATTATATTACGACAATTTAATGTTAGGTTAGGAGTATGTTTCAAGTGTAACAAGTGTGTGAGCAAAAGTTTCCAAGCCAAAACTCTTGTCGAATGTCTGAATAACCCAGCTTAGACAATTCTGTTAACGCCTTTGCTCCTAAATATTTTCAAATATTTATAATTCTAGAGTGAATTTGTTTGATCTTATAAGTTTTTGTTCCTTGATATAAATAAGCAAGAAAGTACGTAATGCATTTTAGCCACATGCTGCATTATAGAATCTTTTAGAGATATTCTGTACTTACCTTATTTTTCTGTAAAAGAAAAAATGCTATTATTACTCAAGTAAACAGTACGCTTTGACTCTGTTTTAATATTTTCACAGCAAAAAGCCGTCCTACTTTGTTTTACTTTCTTGTTTGAATGATTTTTGATGACAGACTGACGAATTTCTTCTGTAAACTTAAAAATAGTAATAAAAAGTTTATTTCTGAAATTTCATTTATGACAGTGTACTATGCATTTTGGAGACCAAATTATCCTTTGGTTACAATTTAGAGTCTTCCTACACATACTGTGAAGACGGCTACCCCGAAAACACTACCCAAATACCAAATAAGCGGTGGTTTCCTACTGTGGGTTAAAAATGACCAACTTGGCACTTCAAGGGGTACAGCGAACTCCGGTACTTCTAGTGTTAACAGAAGGAACACTCATATATATGTTCAATTCAAATTTCTAACTCTGGTTCATTTCTCATTATTCTACTTTATGATTTTTTAATTCAGAAATGAGAAGCACAATTAGTAATTCAGCTGAAGTAAACATTCGGATTGAATAAGTGTTCCTGCTTTCACATATATAACGATAATTATGATTAACAAAAAACATATCATCGAGCTTATACATTATTTTCATAAAGAATGCTCAATTTTGAGGTTAAAGGTAAAACTAAAAAGATTTACTTCACTTTAAAAAATCTATAATTAATTAAAAAAAATATATTCAATCTAAACAAGAACTTTGCTCAATTTAAACAAGAGGTTTATTTAAAATAAGCGAAAACTTGTTTGAACCAAATAAATAAGGACAAACAAAAAATTTGTTCGACCCTGCCGATGAAACGGAACTCAGCCGCCAGTGCCGTTTGAGTGCCTCTTTTGGCTGATTTCGGCACCTAAGCGGAACTGAGAGTGATTCGACGGTCTATAATGGTCAAATTGTATTCGTCACGTACCGGGCGGGCAGATTGATTTACAGTAGTTGGCCGCCACCAACCGAATTTCTTTTTAAAATTTTCTTCAAATTATTAACACTTTTTTTAATTGATGAATTTTCTCATCATATATATTTTATAATTATAAATTATATACTAATATACTATTAAGGAGTTGAATTCAAAAACGTTGTCTATTTTAGCGTATCTCATTCCATTTACGAGATACATTATATTCATTCTGTTTTGTTTGTTAAAAGTTATTAACAATTACTTCTACCAAACTCTATTAAGTTCTGTTCAAGATTTGGCAAATTAAACCTTGTGCATGCAGACTAAATTAAATGCATACAAATTAAATAAGTCCTGTGATGGTTAAATTGCATTTATTTCGCACACTACCCAGATAACAATTGTGCGACGCACAGTACTCGCATGCGTGCGAAGCACGCTGTGCGAGTCATAACGCACGCATGCCGCCATCACCAGTCGCAATGCTGTGATGGGTAGGTAGAGTGCGTGCGTAATGCGTCTCATATCGCCATCACCACGTACTTCACGTATGACTTCGTATACCAGCCTCTCCGCGACACATGCGCGCGTCTATCCTACAGACAATAAATAATTCCATAATATTCTGATTAGATCCTAGATATTGTTTATTTATCAAAATTGGATTATTCCAAATTGTATCATACGTAGAAAATAATAAAAATTATTAGTCCGCCTTTTCACGGAATAAAATCTGAAAAATTTCCAAATACTTTTTCTAACTTTGTCTAATATTAATATATATATATATATATATTTATAATATTTTTTCCAAATTGAAAAGAACATTTCTTTATAACTTTTGTTTACCTGGAAAATTAACTTTGACAAAACTCTGAACAGTTCCAATTCATCAAAAATGTTTATTTTGTATTTAAATAATATTTTGAAAATTCCCAATTTGAATTTTAAATGAATTTTTTTAATGACATTGTTGGTAAAATTATAATTTTGAATTTTAATTTCAAATAGCGCATGAAATATTTTTTATTTTTTATAACTGCAATTTGTAATTTTAATTACAAAGAGAACTTAAGAGCCTATGCTCTGACCGTTTTGGCATTAATGACTCAGGCCAGAGCGGTCGGAAACTATACCTGGAAATAAACTAATTGTAAGACCACACGGGGAGTGATACTAAATGATTCTAGAACACCAAGGATTAAAGTACATATTTATTGCATGGTC
>CAKNWU010106205.1:1028-16140 GCA_932072015.1 Andricus quercustozae | reverse complement strand
GTTTAAAGAAGATTCAATAATTTTTAGAAATACTCGTCCGTCATATTGGATCCGCCATTTTGAATTTGTGATTTTTGACATCGAATTTGAAATTAGCGAATTTTGGCCACTTTTATGGTTCCTGGCCCACTGTGCAATGGCGAGTTTGCTTAAGCGGTCATCAGGTTCGTCTTTTTCTGATTGGTTCCTAGATTGAATTCTTTGTCTGTATGTAGCTGTTCAGCATGACTTTCTCACATGTTCTGGCTTCTGGTATTTATGACAGAGTATTGTATTCTAAATGATTGGACAGTACCGTGACCAGGGTCTTCGCAATTCTAATATTGTTTTCACAGTTGTTTGAATTAGAACTTGGTTTATCCCGTTAGGCTACTTAATTTTCTTATTCGATTGATTTGTTTTTTGATTATCAATTCCACTTCGAAACTTCTCTGGCTTTTCGTCCAATTTTCCTTTAACACGCCTTCTACTCATATTGGCATCTCCAAATCAGTTACAACATCTGGACATTCCTCGTGGTGTTATGTCTTGGTGCTCTCAACTGTAAATACAAATCTCGTGACCATTATTCTATCAACATTACTTTGTTCATTTCCAAGAAATCGAAACTTACTTGACGCCAAAGGTACATTTTGTCCGCCACATACGTAAATATTTCTTAATTTACTGCTGACATCTTCTATGTCTTCAAGCCAAATCTCAGTTGATTTCAGATTTCTATTGCTGTTGAGTTATCTGACTTTCGCTACAGTGAGTTGTATCCATTAATGATGCCCGGTCTCCGGGTTTGACTCTTTGGCTCATCTGACACACCAAATAACGCCCTCAGCAAAGGTGGATTCTCCAAAATTTATAATCCTGTGCTCTCCAGCATTTAGGTTCGCCAACCCACCATTCGCTACTTTGTACTCGCTGAAATCGATAGATGACACATACTCTGCATGATCCTAACATGTCAGCTTATGTTCACGTTCTCTTTCAAAATTTTATATAAACGAGCAGGCACAGTCACGTATTTCCTTTGCGAACCGTCATCAAATTTACGTCGTAATTGTCCGTAATGTTCCTTTTTGCATATTTCATATCCCGTTTGTCACAAAAATATGAAGGTTTTCAAACTTCTCGCTTTTCCAAATTTTTATTTTCTTCTAATTAAAATCGAGACATTCCCACGGGGCTGCCTCATTGTTTTGAGGAAATGGGGAGAGTATCCTATTTCTGAACTAAAAGAATCTTTATCAAAATGTTCAAAATTGAGTACAAAACACTTTCGTATACTCGGAGACTTGAAAAGATTAACTAATTACGAATCTGGAGACAAATTTTTAAATATAAAGTGGTGGACTCAAAATGACAACGAAAATTTAGAAATTTCAACGGTCTGGCGAAAAATGGCCTGCAATTTGGTTACAGTGATGATGGTGTGTCTCCTATACTATACCGAGTCCTTTTGCGACACTATTTTCAGGGCTGGGTGATGGAATATTGTGAATCCCCTCACTTGCCTCTCAAATTCGGAGTACTGGATTTTTGTGAGTTCCCTCATCTCTCATACATCGGGTTGCCAGAGTGAACAGAGTTGATTACCAGTCTTCATCTGAAAGCTCAAGGTCATCCAAATAATTCCTAGAAAAATCAAACTCTTCACATTCATCGCGTGATTCTTCTTCTGTACCTGACTCCGGCTCTAAATGTGGAAGGCTGCCATTAGTGCTTTCATCTAGAATTTACAGTAAATTTTGTACTGATTTCGGGAGGACCAACTGTTCTAATCTTTGTTTTTACTTTCAGAAGCTTCTTTCTCCAGCATTCCTACCGGAAACACACAATAGTTAATTACTTTTCCATGCCGAATTAATATATTGTGCACTGTATAGGGCATGAGGTTCCTATTGTAATGCAAAATATAAGTTTAGTCACTGGAAGTACATTTTTCTTTAAATTCAGTTTCATCAATGAGAAATTGACACGAAAAGGAAATCAGAATAGTTAGGAAGTTCTGAACAAGCTCTTCATTCAATACAAGACTGTTAGCGAAATATTTTGAATTACTAAATCACCTACGAGCAGTATTTCAGTTATTCGTATTACCACTGCCTCTTGATTTCATTTGAATAACTCGCAATCGAAATTTTTGTTTCACGTAACGTTCTGCATGTACTTTTTGTTCGTTCAGCCATATTATTTTTATTTTCGTCACTTTTGATTTGCCACTTTTTTATCATTAATCTGCAAGAAATATATAAGCAGAAATCAAGAAATCTAACCCATGCGTGAAGGCAAGAGACACAATAACATAAGGATTCCGGGTTCGCGGTGAAAATTCCAGACTCTCTGTTAAACAAATTATTGAAATTCGTGGGTGTTGCATCGCAAATGTTACATGATTGCATTGTCTTTGTATTCGTTATTATACCCAATTCTTTGCGATCAATGAAGTTCAGGTGCAAAGATAAATGTATAATTATGCGACTAGAAACGGAAAGAATCACAAAAGGTTGTAGGTTCTCTATTTCATTTTCAGTGGTCGGTTCTTGATGCTAAATGATATATTCGTTTCTTTTAAGTAATGTAACTGGTTTGGACTTGGAAACTGAACCGTAAAGGAATGAGCAAAGACGCGAATAACTTTTCTTCGCATTCCTCTTGATTATTATTGTCGTATTGCTGGTTATAAACGTGATGGCCTGAGCTAAAATCAAAACCGCAAGAACGTATGTAAGTTGTATTCAATTCTAGGCATTCTGCTGCATTCGTAGCATGAAATATGACTTGTTCCTGCATCTGAACTATCCTTTCAGCAGTGTGATTTAAAACAGCTTGAAGTTGAACTTGTGCTACACTACACTACCCATGGGAAAGTTTGGGTACAATTCCTTTGACCGTTTGAAAATGTATACTTCACTAAACGAGTCAAAAAATATTTAGCATCAAAGTCAATGTAAATCAAGAGCACGGTTAAATATTATGTAATTACTGCGTATTTATAAAAAATATTGACTTGTGCAACAGACATCTTTGGGAGCCAAAAGTCCGAGGTTCGTCATTAACCTTTATTTTTTATAATTGCAACGTCAGATTCCATTAGATATACAATAGAATAAAATGGAATCTTACGTTGGATCTTATAACTAATTAAGGTTAACGACGAATATCGGACTTTAATCTTCACACCAATTTCTATGGCACGAGTAAATATTCTCACGCTTTTAAGATTTTTCCCAAATTTTAGGAACACTTTTCGAGATTTGGAAAAGAGTTAAAATCAAAATTTCAAAATGTTAATTTTGATTTTAAAACAACATTTGACTTGGAAGCTAAATATTTTTTGAATCTTTCATTAAAATAATTTCAATGTAGGCGGATTTGACGCGAAATTTTCTAATCTTTCAAATGATTCTACTTAAAAAGTCGTAGATTCACTTTCTGCACTGATTTCGTCTTTGAAGTGATACGAATAAACTTTTATGGACGCCTAAGTTCTAATTTTGATTTTCGGACTTGATTATATGAACGCCATATATCCGCGTCAGATACCTTAGACTCTAAACGCAGACGGGTGTCGGTCACTTTTGTTAAGCAGTCATCCAATATAAATACCAGTGCTTCTAAAGGACTCTTTCTTTTTGAAGCTGGTACCGTTATCTTTAAAAATCTTTGCAGGTGATTCTTCAACATTCGTCACTTCGTCGAGAGCTTTTTTGTGGTTCTTATCTGTCGACTGCATTGCTGCATACGAAGAAAGCATCACCAATTTTTATAAGTCATTACTGTACTCAATACTAAACATAGCAGCTTCTAACAAAAAACTGAAAATTCGAGAAACCCACCAAAGTTCCTTTCTTGAAAATTTGTTAACAATATTAAAACAACACAACACCTGTTCTAACAATAAAAATCACCCCTTCTGATGCCTGTCAGAATTTTTGTTACAAGGTATACCTTATAACAAAACTAACAAAAAAATTCAACTCTCGCGAAACACAGAAAACTGTCTTTCTTGAAAATTTTGAAGCAAGCCTATTGTGCCACACCCTTAACTATTCGCTCTCAGTAGTTGAATCCAGACCTCTTGATGAAGCCCAGTATGTCAACCACTGATCGCGTAATAATTTTTTCAGGTCCCATGAAGTAGGCCCCAAGGGTTTGCTGCCTGAGCCTAGCCCATACAGGACACTGGCATAAGATGTGCAGGGATGTTTCATCATCCCTACTGCATATCTTGCACTCTGTCATGGGGTTGCACTATGAGCCAGGACCACCAAAAGTGGCCAAGATTCGATTTTACGTCAAATTTGTCTGAAACTTGCAATAAGGGTATACGGGGGGTTTCGGGGTCGCTGATTTCGAATTTAACGTCAAAAAGTACAAATTCAGAATGGCGGATCCAACACGGAGGACAAAAATGCAAAATTTCATATATTTGTCTGAAACTTTGTATATGGGGATTATTGGTGTCGCTGATTTCGAATTGGACATACAAAATTACTTGTAGTTCCATGAATTTGTTCATTATTTTATCAATAAGCCTCACAGTGGTACTGGAATGGATTTTTCAGGAAGGATTAAGCTGAAGGTCGCAATTCTCAGCCGATTCAATTTTTTTAAATTACTCAGTATACAATTCCTAACAAACGTAAGGTTTCCGATTTTTAATTTTTTTTTAAATATTATATTAATAAAGATATCAGAGAAAATGTCAAAATTGAAGTATTATATTTTTAATGTATTGAAAGCAATTCAAATGGACGTAAAATTGCTAAAAATTCATTCAAAAATACTAATTGAATGTAAATAATTAAAATTAAAATGATTACTATTAAAAATATGCATAAAGAAATGCACATGTTTAATTCTTTTTCATAGTTAATTATTTTATTAAGATGAAAATGAAACACAATTTAAAGGTTTATGATATCTAATCCGGGATCTTGGTAAAAAATTAATATATACAATTTTTGTAAACAAATTACATTAACAACCCTTAGGACCATCATTTTTTCTTGGAAAAACTTAAATTTTAATAATAATATTACATTATTTATGATAATAAATTTCCACAGGTATCATAATTTGTACATTTAGTTATTAATTGGTATTGTTAGTAACAATGTACATTAGAAATAACCTTTAATCTGAACAAACAATAGGTATTAAAATTTATTCTAAGTAATTTTTATTGTAACCTATTTTATTTGATCGAAGCCGAACCGAAAATGATGGTCTCGAGGTTTGTTAACGTAATTTGTTTATAAAAATTAAAAATATTAATTTCTTACAAAGATTCCTGATTAGATATCATACAGATTTAAACTCCATTTGATTCTCTTCTTAAAAAAGTAATTAACTCTGAAAAAGAACTAAGCATGTGCATTTGTTTATGCATATTTTTAATAGTAATAATTTCACTTTAAAACCAATTATATACATTTCATTAGTATCTTTGAATGAATTTTTAACAATTTTACGTCGATTTGATTTTTTTTTCAATCCACTAAAACTTTAATATTTCGATTTTGCCATTTTTTCTATATTTTTATTAATCTAATATTTGTCAAATAAACAAAATCAAAATCGGCAACCTGAAGTTTGTTAGGAATCCGATACGGAGAAATTAAAAAAAAAAAGTGAATCTGTTGAGAATTGTGACCTACAGCTTAATCCATCCGCGAAAATCCATTCCTGGACCACTGTGCGCCTGCCATTAACCTGCAAAATTTAATGTGATTGCAGTTCCCAGGGTCTACTGCGGGGAGGTGATAGCCATTTAGAGACTCCACTTTTTACTTGAAAAATTATTATTTTTTGGTAATTTTTGACGCCAAATTCCAAATCAGCGATCCCAAAAACACCCTTATACCAAGTGTCAGCCAAATATATGAAAATTTGAAATTTTAGTCGCCATTTTGGATCCGTCATTTTGAATTTGTAATTTTTTACGTCAAATTCGAATTCAGCGACCTGACAACCCCCTTATACTAAGTTTCAGACAAATTCGAAGTAAAATCGAATTTTTGCCACTTTTGGTGGTTTCTGGCCCATAGTGGGCTCCATGCGTGCGCGCAAAGTTATTTGACATACGTCAAATTACAAATCCTAAGGAATCCATCTGTACCTTACTTTTCCAAATGCGTTTTTTTCGCCTAATCAGAATAAGCTGAGTACAAATAATGTTTTTGACAGCAAAAAATTCTTAAAATCAATAAGAATTTACTCTACTGTATAACAAAAGCCAAAATATCGCTAAATTAGTTATATATTCTTAATAAATATTTTTAAAAAAACATTCATAAAACTTGAGAAATCCACCATTTTGCTTGTATTTCAGTTACCGGAGTACTGTTCTTTAATCAGCTTTCGATTTATTGCATAAACTTGTACGCAGTGAAGAAATGATTTTTTTTAAATCAGAATACTTGTTTGAATAGAATCAACATTTAAAAATATGTAAATTGTTTTATTAATTAAAAAATCAAGCCCACAGCAATAGGTTCACATTTGTTACGGTGGCGCTCATTACTGCGGTCCGAAATTCAAGCCATATGTACCTAATACTGCGGTGCTATCAACATGTGAACCTAACCTTCGCTTTAAGTTTTTTAATGAACACACGCCAGACGCTTTGAAATGATAGGTTAATTATTTTGAGTGAAAAAAAGTGAAAAAGAAGGAACCAAAGAGGAAGCCAAAATCTAAGAGGAAATCTTTAAAAAGATGTTCTTACGGGAAAGAAAATTTGCTGCGCTTGCCGTGAAAGAGGTTATGCAAGGAGAAACGTTTGCAGCTGTATCACAAAAATATTCGATATCAGAATCAACAATAAGAGACCATTGTAAAGGAAAATATGCAGACAAAAACCCTAGGCCGAATACAATTTTATCTCAAGAAGAAGAGTCTTGTGAAGTGGAGAGATATTTAACATAAAATTGTTCATTTGTGATTTATATGCTCGTAAATAAATAAAATTTCAATTCGCAGTAATAGGTACCGCAGTTTGCAATAATACGTACTCGGTCTTTTTTAAACCGCAGTAATAGGTACACTATGTTCTTTTTTCAATTTGTTTACATTTTTAATACGTTATATTAGGTTCTCGTACTGGCCAATTTTTTTTAATGCACAAAATACATTATTCTTTAGGCTGAAACAGAAGAACCACATTATTTCAATGTAAAATAGGTGAAAAATTGAATTGAAGTGAGGTTCAACCATGACACCGCAGTAATTGGGACACTTACCCTAAGTATCTGTTTTTATATTTTCAACATAAAATACTATTAGCACATTTTTTATCGTGGCACCACTTTCATCTGGTAAGAATTATTGACAAAATGTTTATTTACATTTTTTCGTAAGATATACTTTTTAAAATTTATATTATTTTAAAACAGTAAATAACTGTCTTTAAATAATTCCCGCCAGACAAAAGTGCTATCATGTGCCAAATTCCAAGTATCCGATTGGAAACAATTGGAAATGCAAAATGTCCAACCCTTGTCAATCGTGTTGGCACTATTAAGAAACACGATTCTTAACGATTGAGATATTAGTTCTATTGTTTCTTATCGATTTCAATTTATTATTTGTAGAAGGGCAGTAATAATGCAAATGTTAACCTGGAAAGGGCCCTTAAGAAAGGCATTATGTGAAAGCTCTCATATTTTGTTTCTTAACTTTTACTAGTGCTGAGACTTAGGATACTTAAGGAGAAAAAAATAAATTGAGAGGACGTAATCTGTGAAATCTCATCTTCAATTCAGGCCAATAAAACTTCAAAAATATGTAGGGGTTCCCAAGATATGACAATAAATGTCCAAGCGTGTCTGCGTCGAGTCTCAGTCGGCGAGCACCGCAGACGGCCAGTGTCGCTGCCAAAACGACTGAATATGGCGCAGACACGCTTGGACATTTATTGTCATATCCTTGGAACCCCTGAATATTTTTGAAGTTTTATTGGCCTAAAAAGAAAATGAGATTTCACAGATTACGCCCTGTCAATTTCAGTTTTTTCCTTAAGTATCCTAAGTCACAGCACGAATAGAAGTTAAGAAACAAAATCTGAGACGTTCTTGGCGACCACCGTTCTTGTGGCTGACAGCAGTAATCGCCATAGTTAAAAAAAAATTCGTATTACCATATGGAAACCTCAAATAACAAATTTTATTACAATATGCTGTAATAAATAGTCAAAAGTTAGAAAATAACACCAAAAGAATTGGATATATTTGCAAAATGGCAGTTTACCTGTTTTGGCAATTGGTCTAATTGTAGCCGAGGGACTGGTTAAAAATGTACGTGTGTACTAGTTTCCACACCACCCAAGAGGTACAGTACGCGGCGCGTTTTTTTTTATTTACTACTGGCATGTATTTTCTACAATCAAGGAAAATCTGAATTTCATTTAAACAGATATCAACATTCTAAGACATTACAAAAGACTACAAAACATTGCACACACACATTGAAAAATTCGCCAAAATTGAGATCACTTTTGCACTATAGCGGCTTTCGCTTGTTTCACAATGCAGTTGCCATTTGTTTCCAACGTTCTGATATCCCAACGATTGATTAATGTGTTGATAATAATAATAATATGACTAAGCTAATGGCATGTATTTGCTACAAACAATGAATACACTGGAACTTGGAATTACGCACGGTTTCGGGCATTGCTGGCAGTGGTATTCAACGTAGATGACGCAACATGATGCAACTAACGCGCTGAAAGCGTTAGTTGTATCTGAGTTTTATTCAAATAGAGGAGAAGTCTTAATCCTCTTCCTCTGAATGATATGATTGGTCTTTGGTACCACGCCCATTAAAATAAGATTGTAATGTTTTGTAGTGTTTTGTAATGTCTTAGAATGTTGTTGTCTGTATAAATAAAAGTCAGTCTTTCATTTTTCGTAGAAAATAAAAGCCAGTAGTTAATAAAAAACGCGCCGCGCCGTATGGTGCTACCTCACACCGCACCAGTGATGTCTTCAAAGCAATTTTTAAAGTATAGATATATCGTTGCCAAATTTGCAGGTAGTGATTTGGATAGCCACCACTAACTAGAGTTCAATCGGTGTAATTACTTCTTGTGGGCTTCCTGAATGACAGATGGTATGCTGATAAGCAAAAACGCATAATACTTCAAGCGGCCATTAAAATTGATTCACAGTATTTATATTACAGGAATAGAAATTTTGTATTGCAATTTTAAAAACCCATTCACGGATGCGGCAATTCAAACGGAAAACATTTTGAACTTTATCATTAAGTTATTTCATTCGGAGCAACTGTCGCTTTATTAGATTATGCAATTTTAAAACATGAAAAGGGTTTAAGTGGTTATCACTGAATGTCTAAATAAAATCTTCAAGTTTATACTATTTAGAAATTATTTAGACTTTTTGATTCCTGCACCCGTTCAGAAATAATAATCGATAAGCTTTCACACTGCCTATTTTTCACCCACTATAAATCTATATAGCGCGTAGCCTATGAAACCCTGAAAATGATTGTTTCAACTTTACTTACTCTTAACGTCGTGTTGAAGAGCATTATCAGGTTTTTTATTTTTAAGATCAGTGTCGCATCGGTACAATAGGCCTGAAAGTTAAAGAACAGTTTTTAAATAAGGTGAAACTTGAAATTATTGCATTAATAAAAACTGACATAACCTACAGAATGTGTTCGAAGTGCATTAACGATTTTTGACAAAGCCATAGACCAAAGTTCTTCTACGTAAGGCCGAGTTGCTAGTCCATTGCCTGTATTGAGGATATGATCTTCCACAACGAAGAAACCAAGAATTCCATATATGTATGATTGATACCCTTTTATGCTTTCATGCTGATAAAAAAGAAAATAAAAATTTTAATTATATCTGGTAAAAGTAATAGCGGAGCGTTTAAATATTACGTCATGCTTTGGATATATGCATATGGAAAAACTCGTTACAAGGGATACAGGGTTTCTAAAATCTTTTAAAACTTGCATAGCGCGATATGTGCCCAGATAACAAATGCCTCTCTCACCGGTACGATGTATTGGAGACTTTAGTGCAAGCGCAACATGTAGCAATATGCTCTTCACGAATGCAAACTTGCGACGCACGTTACAGGCACGAAGTGCGAGTGGCGGTGATATAGCAATATTTTCTTGAGTGATTTTAACTGAAAAAGTATTATTATTAAGTAAAGTGGAACGGAAAAAGCACAATTTAAAATATAATTATGAAAATTATCTTTAAAAACAAAACGTCACATTAAACAGACTTTTTGAAAAAAAATTCAACATCACAGATATTTAATTTGAAAGATAATGGTATTTATATTTGAAATTCTGCTCTTTAAGTTCAATTTTATTACAAAAAAGTATTAAACCTTCTAAACCATATGGAATTGTGAGAAATAAAAAATGTAAAAGAAATAAAAGTACAGTACCGTCCAGAATTTTCAGTCCACCAAAAAAATCGTATTGAAAACTTGCACCTTTTTCCGTGGATTTTTCAACGTAGTATTAACTTAGAAAGATTCTTAAAAGCTCGTTAGTAATCTTACTAAATTCTGCGTTTATTGAGTGCCACTAGAAGTATTTTCGATAAATAGGAGCCGAGATAATATGTGAGAAAGACCGACCTATTTTCCGTTTTTGACCAATTTTCGATTCTAAATTTCCATTTCGTATACAAGCTTGACAGTCCTTTCTACCGCTTTTAAATGGGATGGAAACTTGTGCAAATCAATTAGTATTTTACCTTGCTCATCAACCATAAGTTGCAGCTTGTCTAGTACTAAATGTGCCAGAACTGGAGACTCTGTGACTTCTTCTGCAGCACTGGTTATGAGTCGAGTCTAATGTGTTCTGGAAGTTTAATTAAACTAAAGAAAGAGAGGAAGAATTCTCAACAAACACAACATCCAAACCAAATTTAAACCACCTACGAAAATAGGAAAACTTCTAAACAGCCCTAAAGATAAGAAGCCACCTCTCAGTGATCCGGGAGTATATAAAATCCCTTGTTCTTGTGGCGAAGTCTTTATTGGAGAAACCGGGAGAGCGGTGAAACAACATGTAAAGGAACATGATAGTAAAGTCAGGCTGAAGCATTTCACGCAATCAGCACTAGCTGAGCATCATATCGAAATAGGACATAGCATTTTATTTGACAAAACAACAGTCATCGCTAAAATATACAATATTTTTCCAAAAAAAAAATAGAGAAAAAATCGAAATCTTGAAACACCCTAATAACATCAATAGGGACAATGGACATAATACCAATCCGATTTGGCTTTCTGTCCTCCAGGGTTTTAAAAAAAGACTTGATTGGCCAATCCAGTTCGACCAGTCGCCATGATGAGGCGATCTGGCTAATCACAGGCATCGTAGAGAGTATGTATAAGAGTATATACAGGGTGTCCCAGACTCAAGTATCCGGACTTATATAGCTATATTACCATTAAAAAAATAAATAGAAAATTCCTTTTCCAAAAATTAGCTGAAGTTTTAGTTTTTGAGTTATTAAATTATGGCAACGGCCATACCACGCTGGAAACACCAGTTCCCGTTAGATCACTGAAGTTAAGCAGTGTTGGGCGCGGTTAGTACTTGGATGGGTGACCGTCTGATACTACTGCGTTGCTGTAGGCGGTCGTGGGTGTGGTGAGCCCACACTTGTAGTTATTTACTACAAGGAACCTATCCACCTGAAAAAGACTACCCGAATCGGGTAGTGTCACGCTTACCCCTAGAGGCTCGCCGAAAGGGAAATAGCTTAATGATATATATATATATATGATTAAGCTGGACCAATGAGAAGCATATTATAAACAGTCGTGCGTACGTGAGCGTGAGTCCAGCGCAGTGTTTTATTTTATTTTATTTTGTAAATGTTTATACGGCCATATAAGTCCGGACACCCTGTATAAGCCCTGAAGAAGTGAACTACAATGTTCACGAAACGTCAGCAAGATTCGTAGTTTTGTACACATTTGAAAACCGAAACATCTTCTTTTAATTTACTGTATTGATTTGTTGCCATAAAGTATTTGCGTCTAGTTTGGACTCTTAGCTGAACAAGTGAGTTAAAATGCGATGAAATGGAGTAATCTCTAGATAGATTATCAATGACGCGCACACTAGCATTGAACGCTCGTTGTAACATAACGTCACACTCAAGTGAAATATCATCATACACTAAAAAGAAATCAATTTTATGAGCAGTGACTTGACCAGAAACTTTCCATTTACCTTAAAAGGATATAATGTCCTATTCATTGTATTAACTATTCTGTATATATATTTTCTTTCCAATTTAGGGGAGGATTCAGGATTCAGATCGATGTTGTAGAGAAAAATAGCGTTACCTAGGATCATGAATTTTGTTTTGGAGGCATTTTTCTTTAACTTATTCGCATTCACTCATAAGACAACGTGATAGATTACCTCATTCATAGTGGTAATTGCCTGGAATATTTAAGAGGGAAAGCAAAGAAATAGACTTTTAGATAGGGCTACATCCGAGCAACCAATTTCCTTTAGCTTCCGAATAAGAATGCCACGATCTACTAAGTCAAACGCTTTATTGAAGTCTAAGAAGACCAATAAGGTTATTTTACGAGAATCAATGGCTGGTTTAATGTCAGTTGTTATTTTGAGTAACGCAGTTTGAGTACCTTTTCTGATGCCCGTTTGGTATACATCGAGAAGACTATTAGTCTCGAGAAAGATTAAAAAATATTTGTGCAATATTTTTTCAAGAATTTTGTACAACGCAACAATCAGGAGACAGGTCTTTAATCGCTAGAAGAAACTGGATTTTTTGTTAGGCATTGGTTGGATGATTTTTCTCTTCCAAGTATCGGGGGAAGTAGAGGAAGTGATAGCTTGAAGATCTCAATGAGGTGAGGAATTAACACCTCAAAACCTCACTTAAAATAACTAGTTGAACGTTTATCTGCATCTTTAGAGTCGCTTTCGCACGATTGAACTGCCTTACGCACATCAAAAGGTGTCAGCAGTGATGTTTCATAGTCTAGCTGTATTATATGAAATTCTGCTATTGTAAATTTCAATTTATACCGAGCTTCTCATTGAGCTAAATTGTGACATCAAATAGAGGGAATTATTACGCTTAGCTGCATTTTAGAGCCTGTCTGTCTCCTTCATTCTGTGTTGAGAATTTTTCATTGGAATCCAAGACAAAAATATTCAACAAATTCACCCTCTCATCAATAGGAGACGAGGATAGTCGAGCCTAATTATGTGATTCCAAGTGCTTGAAAAATCCTCAACATGTAGGTTACGGAAGTCACGGTAGGGGAAAAATCTAGGCTTCGGTTTAGGCGACTTATATCGGTACGTAATTTGTATAAGGTCATGGTGAGATAAGAAAGGTACTTTTCTTTGACTATACTCTATAACTATATAATTAGCATTTACTGTGCAAAGACCTAACCAGTTGTGAGAAGTGGCGGTATGGTGTAGTGGAGGAGAATGGAATTAATGATAAGTTATTTAAATATAAAAATTGTCTTATTTGACCCGAATAATAAAATTATTTACCAAGATCTGCGTTAAAATCACCCAAAATTATGATGTTAGTAAATGCTACTTCGAAAACATTAATTGATCCCGCATTCGGGGGGCGACACACAACACAGCATATGATGTTTGGAGCGTTAAGTGCAATAATGTCTACAATTATAAACTGAAGACGAGGAGAAATAATAAAATCCGGGCCAGCTTCTGACGAGCTTTGGAGAATAGAACCTATTAAGGTAAAATCCAGGAATTTCAACTACAAAGTTGTTGCTATATTTATTCAGTCGCATACTGATCTGCTCGCAAATGGAACAGGTACTGATCTGGACCTTTCAAGAGTCCCATGCCCAATTCAGAAAACACTCACTTCAACAGCGGACTTCATTAAGACGCTTAGAGTATTAGAAATTTACTTCAAAAGAGTCAGTATATCTCCTTCAGGGTTGGCAGTGAGGCCTGTAATAACCATTTCCAGGTTTCTATCCCGTTGTTCAAGCTCACCTACTTCACGTGTACATACGTCAAGTTCAGCAATCAGCTCGAAATTTTCCTCTGTGGAGACGTTGGCAGTTGTTTGATGACCGTTCTGTACTCTTTACTCCGAAGCTTTTAATTGACTTTGCAAGTCATTATATTGTCCTCGAACTTCTTTTAAAAGAGATGAGAGGATGGTAGTCTGCTGATTTGGCAAGTCGACTTTTTGTAAGTAAGAAGCAACAAGTGGCCCCTTAAGGTATTTACCATGAAGGAGTAGTAAGGAGTGATATCTCCCATGGATGAAGGTAGCCGAAAGTGGAACTGGAAAAATCCGAAAGTTACTATCTGCGTCTCTTATTAGTGCACTATGGCGCGCAGCCGTGATTTCAGTATTTCATGGCTGCGCGTGTGACTGAACTATTGTCGTTCTCTCTCCTAATTTTTGGAGGATTTAAGGACCATTTCTTTTTTACGGACATACTACTCCTTACTATTCCTTCATGGTATTTACATGTGGCTGTGTACATCTTCGGATCGACATCATGTGGCGGAGGTAGCGCAAAAATAGGTGTCTTCGAAAATTTGAAGTTGGACATTTGTTCTTTAAAGCTCGTGGACAAAATCTCGTTGCCAAAGAGTAAGCTATTGGAACTGTTCTTTGATTATGTGGAAGAGGACATTCTCTGATCCACAATATTATCTGACACACTTTTAGATCTCGCAGTATGCCCTGAATCCGAACAATCGGCCAAACCCAATTTTATTTGTTTCGAATTTTTTTCACGTGAATTCAGAAAAGATGCGACATTTTCTTGGAAGTGGTTGCGGTTATACACTGGTCCGCTAGCATCCTTTTCCAATTCGTGAAATAACTTGAATTCGTAACTGCTCGGGATGCGTTTCTCTTAGGGCTCGTAATGTGGTTGTGAATGACACAAGAATACAAGGGTATTTGGCCTATCGTCCCCCCATAAATAAGACTAGTGCCAAATTAAAGTTCGTGTTCGATATATCAAATTGTATAATGGACCCAACTTTGTAGAATTTAGCCTTCATACCAATATCTGCCATTTAATGTCAAAACTCACACTAAGAGTAA
>CAKNWU010106190.1:797-13313 GCA_932072015.1 Andricus quercustozae | reverse complement strand
AAAGAAAGAGTTAAAATTAGAACAATTATCAGATTGGTAAATTCAACATTTTTTGGTTCAAATTCAAGTCATTCAAAATTGTAAAATTTAAGAATCAAAGCCTTTTTATATACCTACTTTAATGATTATTAATTAACTACATTTAAAAATGAAAAGTTTAAGATTAAAATTTCTAGAGTTTATTAGACTATTTCAGATTAAAACCGCTTCAAGTTATGCCATTTTTAATTGAAGCATTGAAAACTGGCTCCATGCGTTTTTTGAATAAACCAAGAGTATTTTGGATAAACACGATTACTGAAAATGTTAAATCTGAATTATTGTTTCACATTTGTACAATGTCGAATATTTAAGATTGAAATCGTTTAATTTTGTATGCTCGATTTACAATATTAAAACATTTTTGAATCTGGAAAAACGGGAAATGATGGGTAATTTTGCAATAAAGTTAAAAAATAAATAAACAGTTTCAAAAGCTTAAATTTAATATTTTAGTAACCGACAAAAAATTAATACAAACTGTAGAATTTTTTGTATATTTTAGTGGTCACTTTATTGAAACATGTGGTGCGAACAGGGAATGGAAAAATTCATTGTCTTCAACTTCGCTAATAGTAGGCTGGTTGTGTGATATTTACAGCGGCAAAATAATACAACAATCTTGTCCTGTTGTCGAGAAACACGGAAACAGCCTTCAGGAAGTTGAAAAGATCTTCCTGAACGCCCTCAAAACGTTTGCTGTATTTTACAAGATGGACAAGAACGAGACCAAATGAATGAAATATAGCATGCTACGAAAGCACACCTGCATTCAAAGCTCTTGCAAACACGGGAAGTTGCTAGGAACGAAAATCCGAGTGGATCGAGATAAAGAAGAGGAGACGAAGGCAATGTTTAGATAAAGAAAAAGAGACAATAAAGAAAATGAAATACAAATAAAAAGCACGAGAACGAAAGCTCCAAATATATTTCATCATGTTTTGTGATTTACAAATTTGATTAAAAAACAGTTGTAGGTGAACAAAGTAGATTCGTAACTATTAAACACAGTGTGTATAAAATTTGCAAGCTAAGGCACCTATAGCAGAGAGTCCGAACATTTTCTTATGATAAGTTGATATTATGGTTCGCTGTGCTTGATATAACATAAATGATATGTGCGTCCGCACGTATGAGCAATACTGATCCTTTTTCCATATCGCGGATAGCGACAAAAACATTGATGGAATAACAACACGCCAATATTAATTCTGAACCTAGTAAACCAGTTAGTTTCTTATTGCACCAATTTATACATTTACTATACTCATTTTTATCAATTCCCTTCAGATGAGTCAAAGCTATTCAATTTCGTAAAGGAGTTTCGCACTATACCAAAAATAAATGTTTGTACAGGCAAATATAGATTTTTACAATTCATTATATCTAATTCTAAAACTCGGAATGAATTTGTTCCTTGTTCTTTCTCCAATGTTATTTTCTTTCACCATGGTGCACATTTCCACATTTTAGGTAAAATGTAACTTACTGCCCCACATGCATCTAAAATATTTATATAGTTGTTTCAGATTTGTCACAGATGAATAAAATTAGAATTTTAGATCACCTTAATATATGAAGTTATGGCTTTGAAGAAGCATTTGGTCAAAAAATTGAGTCTTATATGCCACTTACCTCTAGCTTCTTGTTCGCTTGAAAAATATTCTTCATCAGCAGGTGCAGGAGTATCTTGACCTGTTTGTGGTCGTTGTCCAAAACTCACGGCAAATAAAATCAACAGAGTTGCAAGCAATATTAAGAAACGCATTATCATTCATGTAATTGGTTTTAAAATAATTCTCTTGAATTACATAAAAATTATTTTCTTCTATATGATTGACAAGCAATTAGCATGCTTTAGCTTCTTCTACGTTAAAAAATCAGTTCCACATGTGAATGCTAAGCTGCCATTCTGCAGATTAAGGATTGTACGTGACTTTCAGCACGTAAGAGATCCGAGACTTTATTTTT
Source organism: Andricus quercustozae (assembly GCA_932072015.1). Classification (NCBI taxonomy): domain Eukaryota; kingdom Metazoa; phylum Arthropoda; class Insecta; order Hymenoptera; family Cynipidae; genus Andricus; species Andricus quercustozae. The sequence continues at coordinate 11,303 of CAKNWU010106190.1, read as the reverse complement.
ACTCAGTTTACGATGAGTTTTATGAATTGCTAATTTTATTACTATTGATATGAACTTAACATAGCGAAGTTCAAGTTATGTGCATTTTTTGGAATTTGCTCCGTCATTTTGTGTCAGCCACTTTGTAGTGAGTAATTTTGTCTTCGAATTTGGATTTAGATTAATTAGGCGATCCAAACATTCTCATAGCAGTGTCGAATAAAATTTCAAAAATGTATATGCTAATTTGGGCACTTTTAGTCAACTGTGATTGGCGAGAAATAATATAACCGACGTAACACAGGACTTTCGAAATTTATAGTACGATGGCTGCTTTTCATAACGTTGTTTTTGGTGATAAAACCTTCATTCTAATTTGTAAACAGTCTGTATGAACCGTCAATTGTAAGGTACTGAAGAAGTTACTTTATTATTTGTAACTTTTGCAGTAACTTATAGTTACTGTTTTAGAGACGTAATTTGTAGATTAACATAGTTACTTTTGAGGGAACTTAAAGATACCACAATTTTGGTTCGGCTAAACAAACAAATTTCACTTGAAATATAATTACATATTAATCTTCATTACTTACTTTCAGAAATATGTTTTTAATGAATTGATTCAAAAAGATACTTGTTTCTGGCAATTCAGAAAAAATCATTATCAAATTTTCTTTCTTTACTCTTTAATTTAGTTATTATTAATTTGGCCTTTGGTTTTAAGAATATGTTCAAATTTTGGCCGGTATAATTTTTCTAATGCTTCAATAACATTTTGGTCTAATCAGCAGCACAAGAATTAAAAGCACGCATGTTTTTCAGGTAGGGGTATATGTATATCTTTGAAAGATAAAGTAAATAAGCTCTTCGATGCACAAAACAATATATTTCTTTGATTCAATAATACACATTGACTTTTTAATGCATTTGACATTTGTCTTGAATTGAGTTACTTCTGATGTCTTGGTGGCGCAGCTTCTTGCGCCGACAAGACTATGTGCATTCCATGCTTAGAATTAGTATTAGGCATCTCGCGAAAATACTGTATTTTGTCCCGTTCATTCATAGACAGTCTAATATTCTTCAAGCCCCTTTCGCGTACTACAACCATAGTACGTTCAAAATCATATATTGGGCAAAGAAGATCATTGATTGATACTCCAATGATGAAATCCTCATATTCTACTTTATGTAATTGTAGAAATCCTCTATCTACGGGTAAAAACTGACCATTTGGTATTAGGGTCCAATAAATACCTTCACTGCAAGGAGTCATTTTTCTAAGACGATTGAGTATTTCATTAATTACATTTGGTGATGGTCCAGTCGATTCTGTGAGAAGCAATAGAAATTATTCAATTTTAATAACTAAACCTAAAATACCTAAAATGTCAATTAGAACGACTAATTATAAGACATACTTTCTAAATCTGAATTAGTGCAGGTTTTACTAATTGAATTAGTAATTGTGTGTTTGACTAACGAAATACTAATATTTTTGCATGTCATTGATGGGATAGTAGTGAAAATATTGACTAATTCTTTAGTCAATATTAAACTTTTCTATTTTTCATGTTTCCTATTCCTATAATTTTTTTAAATCGTGTATATACTATGTACAGCCCTACACAAATTAATATATTTTCACTAAATCACTTAATATTAATCACATTAATATATTTTCACTATCGAATTAATAGAATTCTACTAGTAATTAATGAAATTTTACGAATTTAGACTTATAGAGATTGAGAGCCCAGCACTAATTTAAACATTTGCTCTTAAAGAGGATTTTTTAGAGTATAAAATATGTATTAGGCTGTCTGATTTAAAATACTTAAATTAAAAATTCAGTTTGAAGTACACTGAGAAACTCTTGTTTGTATTTCTTGTTAAAAATCACACTAGATTTTACTATCTGAACTTTGAAATGAGGGGCAAAACGCAAATTTTAATAATATTTACTAACCTCAATAGTATCTCGTAGCTACTAAAAGAATTATAAAATATATTGGAATAAAAGTTAAAACTATTGCATTTATTGTAAAAGACATTTGAACTATTTATTAACCTCTGTAGTAAAACTGCAAGTCTGCACTACTGCCATTTACTAGTTTTGATAGGAGAAAATAGTAAATTTGTTGGATTAATATCTGTAGAAGATAACAGTATTTACAAAGTACTGTAGTAAAATGATGCGCAGGGACCGTGCGCACCGAATTACTCACTGGTTAGCAAACTATGCTGCAGTCGGAATAGTAAAAAAATAAACACGTGTTGCTAACTTTGACACAAGCCTACCTACACGCAGATTCTACATTTAAAATAATTCACATTTATTTAAATTAAGAATTGACAACATTAGAAATGACATATATACGTATATATTCTTAAACGATAGTATTACATTATAAAGCTGAAACACAAAAATCGGGTTAGAAGAAAAACGAAGCTGGCGGGAATCGAACACGCGTCTCCGGGACAGCAGTCGGGCGATGATCCATCTACTGATTGATTGATATTGATGATATTTTTATAATTTGAAATAACAAAATTTTTAATGTAATTAAAATAAGTATTTTTTTTTTAATTACGTTTTTTTGCGGATTTTGAATTAAAACATAAATTAAATGTCATTTTCGCAACCTAAAAATTCGTTGATCGGCGATCGACACACGTCGGATGCACTCGGCTACGCTCGGTCCAAGGCTCGATACCGTCTGCTAAATCAGTTAGTAATGTTTGGGACCAATTTTAATAATTGGTATTAACCTTTGTTACAAAAATTAGAAAATGTCCATAATACAGATCGTGTTCCTACAGACAATAGTAATTTCTTCTACATATTTAGTGTATTATGTTATTTAAAATACTTATTACTGTTATTCTTTTTGTACAGTTTATTAATTTCTCTACTAATTTTTCCTACATCGGATTTTACTACAGAAAATAGTAAAGCTTGCTATTACCAAATAGGAAATCTTCTTATAACAGATCTCAGTGTATATATACATTATTATGCTTACCGATAGAATCAAGCAAAGGCACGAAGGTAAAGATCAAAATAACGATAACGGTCCTCATTGTCTTTCAATGTAGTAAGCTGATGTATGGATACTTTCGTGAACAGAGTGTATTATTATAATGAACATTCTGCAAGATTTTTAAGTATATATACTAGTGGCTGTTCGCCGCTATCTCATTTGTTAGAATTCTACATTATTTAAAGGTAGATTAGAGTGGCTCATTTTTATGAGCTACAAATATCTGATTAAATTTGATAAACCTTCTTTTACTTTTAAGGCGTTAAAATGGGTCATAAATTTATGAAATACGTATATAAATTTTACAAATTTATAGAGAGACTAAATTACTTTGCTACGCAGTAATTATACATCACTTTTTTTTAGATTATATATAATTCTCAATGAAAAAGAATTATCGGCATGGATTGTACTTTAAAAATCCTTTGATAAGGCTCATTGCTCTTCCTTTAATCGTCAAAAATGCTATTGACAAAGGGAAAATTAAAAATTTCAGCCAAGCTATATTTTCCATAGCTAGTAACTTTAATATAAGTTACTCCCAGGTGGAAATTTACCACTGGATCAATACAGCGCCAGTACCGCACAACGATTTCTGGTACTTGGACTTTGTACTGGGACAGGACTTAGACTCTGTAGTCTGTACTGGGAAGAACACCAGCTAGCCAGTACTGCCGTGTAAATGAAATAAAGCGTATCTGCAGTTCGGATAAGTCATATGTCATTCTTACGAACCTTCAAAATGGGATTCAAAAAGCCCTAATTTTCGTGGTTTTTATGAACATCAATTATGTACATCGTATTATGAAATGGATATTCAAGAAACATTATCAGAATCAAGGACATTTCAGTCGAATTCGAAAGATTCGTAAAAGTTACAGATAACTTATCCGAACTGCAGATACGCTTTATTTAATTTGCACGGCAGAGTACTGGTGCTGTACCGCGCCTGTATCAAGGCAGTACAACGCCAAGTCGACAATGTTTGGCGCGGTATCAACACTTAGTGCAGGCATTGCTCCTTGTTTACTATTGGCGCGGCACTCTGCAATTTGTAAGGTCCGTCATAAGTCTGACTTTTTGACCTAGAACATATGGCTAAGACAAACACCTGAATTGAAAAATTGGAAACTGTCCACATGAAAAAAAATTTACATATAAATTATATATGGAATTTGTATTTAACTTTTATAAAATTTGTGTAGCATTTCTGTGGAGTTTATAGCTCTTTTTTACATAATTAGTATACATATGTTACATTTAAAAGTGATTATATACATTATACAATGTTACATAACTTATATTAAATAACATTTTTACATACTTTTTATACATGTCTTTATCAAATTCGGATTATAACAAAATCTGCGGCGCCATCACGTCGGGCAAATTCTCATCCCTCACTTTTCGCGTAGTTCGTTTCGCAACATTTATCTTATCTGGGGCACGCACGTCGTAAATTGCTTAGATTTGGACTTACTTACCGTTGATTTAGATTTAGAGAGTTCAAATTCCTGATAACATTACAAAAAACACAAATCGAAAATAAAAAATTGAGCGACAGGAAAAAGTCAACAAAGAGCCTCAAATAGGTAAAAACACTGTATTTTAAATGCCAGTTCACCGTTCCCTCATTAAACTAGGAAAGATGTGTCGTTGGTATTCACAGAAAAACACAGTTCCTCAAAAGTGCGCCGAATTGGTGTTGTTTTGAGTTGCAATAAAAATGAGGCACCGGAGAATAAGAATCCAGCTATGTTCCAGTTACAGTTTCACACTCGAAGTATTCTCATTTTGAGAAACAAATCTTAATTCAAGAACATAACAAATGAGTTGCAACAAAAATAAACCTACGTTTTTTTCTGTACAACCAATGCACCCTGCACGTTTCTTATTACTTGAAGTTGGCTTTCCGCTAAATTTGCCTGATTTTATATACCTATATACAAATGTTGTAGAACTACAACACATATAAAATAGGGCCAATTGTTCTCTTATTATTTCAATAAAACTGAATAGTTTTACAAAATCGCATTCATATACTAAACTTTTTTATTTGTCACGTTATGTGCTGGTATGTTTTATCGAATACTGCGGTGATTCTGTGAGCGTGAACATTGAAATAAATAGAATAAGATCAAGTAGATTAAGTGTGTAAATAATTCTTTCTTGTTTATTCTGAAACAGACTAATTATAAGTGCGTTATGTTAGTGGAGGTGACATAGCACAATAATGTTGAAAAAACGTTTTGAAAATATTTTTTATCCTGCCTTAACGACCTTAAAATTTGACCATGAAGTCGATGGGTCCTAAAAGAAACTACGCAAATCTCGGCGCCAGATAGAAAATACGTATCTGGCGCACTCTATACTAAGTACCCAGGCGGAAATATTATATATAGTTTATATATGGTGTGAAGTATTATATATAATATTCATTTGTTTTATACATTTTTTATATAAAACAAATGAATATTATATATAATACTTCACACTATAATATATAAACTATATATAATATTTCCGCCTGGGTATATAGAAATTTATATATACTTAGTATAGAATGCGCCAGATGCGTATTTTCTATCTGTTGCCGCGAGTTGCGTAGTTTCTTTTAGGACCCATCGAAATATTTGATATACGTTATCGGTAATGTATTTGCAGTACACTAAATTTTAACACTTAAAATTGCGCGTTTTATTCAGATCTTTTAACATCATAATTTTTCTTAGCGAAAAAGTAACAAGTTTAATCTTATGTGGCCTGCAACCATCCTTTCCAGAAATTAACCTCATGTAATTTATGTATGACCTCTTGCAATTAGTACTGAATTAAAAATTTTAAATGTTTAATTTTTAAAGTGATTTGATTGATGATTACTTTTAAAAGAAATGTCGCATTTTCTTGTCATAAAGTTTAGAATTCAACAAAAGTAAGTATATTATGATGGCCTAAAATATGTACAGCATAGAATCTAGTGTCATTTTGCACTTAAACCTGAAAATGATAATTTTACCTTGACTTAGAAAAAGATATTCAAAAGTATAAAGTTGACAACTACAATATAAAAATTGTGATTGTTATAAAAAAAGCTTGATGTTTTTCTGTGTACGGATTCCTCAGTGGTTATAATAAACAATATCAACAATATCAATTTACAGCTAAGTATTTATTAAAATTGGAAAAGGTTATTTATAAACTAGTTACAAGGACATTAATGCAAAATAACTCTGACTTCTTACGTGACATGATAACTATGTTTGCTGATATGAAAATGGCTTATTCGATATTCAGTTTATTCAGTTTCATCGCAACTATACTGGTATATAAATAGATTATTGCATCATTCTTGCCACAGAAAATGAATTATTTTAAGTTAACATAGATTTGCTTAGGCGTTACGCGATCATTATGTAAAACGTCGGTCAAGTGCTCATTTTGCATGGTTCGGCACTTCAGCGCTAAGCGAGATCTCGATAGAGCATTTATTACATTTCACGCCCTAGGGATTCCTGTGACCGTCAAACCATGTCCGCTTTAGTATAATACCAATCATTCTATGTACACGCAATGATTTAGTTACGATTCGTGCAATAATTCTCTTATTTCTTCTTGAGTCTAATTTATATTTCGCTACGCGTCAGTGACTCGAAAAGTAACAATAGACAATTTTATAGTTTCTCATGATTTTTATATATAAAGAATAGCCTCGCCACTTATGTTCTGAAAATAATTCGCATTAACACTTTATATCCTTAAAGATTAGCTCCTAAAGTTCAAATATTATATTCTAGATTTGAGTGAGTCCGATTTAACCATTCAAGATTTTTTTTAAATTACAACAACTAATTTGGAAATTGTACAATTTTAGGTACAATTTAATTATTTATTGATTTTAGTATAATTTTAGTATGATTTTACGATTATACGCTATATATGACGTTTTATCAATTTTTACATTCAACATTTTACAAATGTTCAAGATCAGGTATAAGTCTGTCACTTAAGGGTTGCTTGAGACACTGACTGATCTGGGCAGCAGGCTATTCTATAATTCCGTAGATCAGGTAAATGTCCATTTATGGTAGGCTCTGCACATTAATTGGTTCATATCTACTCCATTCAATCGGCACCCGCTTTCTGCGATAAATGGCCGTTACCCTGGTCGAATGCCAAAGCAGCTCTTCTCGAGATCCAATTTTTCTGCTAGAACTTTCAAGCAAGAAGCTTCCCCTTTAAAAGACTATTCTTTTTACAAGAATGTATTGCAAAATTTATGAATTGAGAATTTACTATATTAATAAAACCAACATAATCAAAAGCAATATTTTGTCATCAGTAACTCTAAATTTCATTATGTTATTCTTGTCTCTAATGATCCGAAAAGTGAGGTTTTTGGAAGTTTATTTTTTGATTGTGAATCAATTTTTGCTTATTCTACAATAATTATTTAATTTTTCTTAGTTTGCGGAAGTTATTCATGATAAAATAGATTTCGTTTCAATCTTAATTTAAAAAAAAAAATAATAATAGACAGTTTAATCACAAATGTAATATTAGCGGTTATGTGGATTAAAAATGGTTAGTTTCCTAGGATAGCGAAAAAATCACTACTTTCTTATTATTTAATCGCACACATTTAATCGCATACATTTAATTTAATTACAAGATTATAATGATAAATTTGATGTCTTAATATATGAAACAAACAGCCGACTTTTTTTGGTACACATAGACGTATTTTATATTTGCCTCGCACTAACACATTTATTTAACTCTCCGTGAATAAAAGAAAAGTTTTTTTAATAAAACTGAATAATGTTCGTATGTTAACCAGATCTTTAAATAAAGACATAGTTTTTCTCATCGAGCACATAAGAGGTACAACCTTTGAATTTTGAATAATATGGACTGCGGTGTAATAACTCGATAACGAATTTGGTCTATAAAGTGGCTGAATTATGTAACAGGAGAACACTCCTGACTTTCTATGGGAATTTATAGAAGCATCCCGCTGAGATCTGAGCGTTATGGCTCTCGGACTTCTCGTCACGATACATTCCCGCAGTATAGGAACCTAGTTGGTCATCTCTTTTCCTTATGTATTCATCAATCTCATCCCTCTTCTTCTATCTTATTTTCTCACTCACTCAACCAAGAGGTTTACGCCCCCCAGACGTTGCCGATGATCCTTTTTGCGAATAATCGCAAAGGTATCTTGTGGATTTAGTATCTTATTTTATCTGCAAGAATCAATAAAATCTTGCATACATTAATTATTAATTATTAATGATTTTGATTTATTTTTGTAGATTATTTCTTGTATTTGAACAGACTATGGACTCTTCAGAGAAAATAAACTGACAACCTTGTTCTCCTTTCTTTTCCAGGTTCACCACCTTTAACCGGATCAGGGATCGTCAGAATTGTTGTACTGGATGTAAATGATCATAGTCCGGAATTCGCTCGACAGGAATACAAAGTTTCAGTCACTGAGAATTCACCACCTGGTACTTGGGTTGCCAACCCTATGGCGACTGATAAGGATGAAGGACTCAATGCCAAAATTCGGTAAATATACTTCTGGAACATTCTTTTTTTAATTTAGGAAACGATTTGAATGATGATAAATTTTAAAAGAAATGTCGCATTTTCTTGCCATCAAGTTCATTAGAGTGATAAGAAACTTTGTATTAATCGAAAGAGTCTTTCATGGAATTATGTACATACATATTTAATTTTCAATAAGAAATATAGTTTTTTTTTAATATTATAATTTAGAATATTTCGAGGAATTGTTCACTACGACTTCTGACATGTACGCAGGATTACACAAAATGACAAAGATTAGAAATAGTACACAGTGATTACAGGGATGACAGGAATTAAAGAAAATTACAAAGATTACAACCGATGACAGAGGTTACATAAAGTCATCCAATTTCTAAAAATATTGTTGTTCAATACCTTAAAGAGATTTCTTTTCTAGAAATATTACTTTCAAATTCTTGGCTTTAGGTATGTTTTTTTGAAAGAATTACATATGTACGGTACCGACCAGGAGTATGAGGACGCCTATAAAACAAGCGATTAAAAAACTTAATGAAATTCTGCGTCAAATGAGCCCTATTTAAAGTAGTTTGGTTAAATTGAGACTGAGATAGTCAGTTAGAAAGACCGGTCTAATTTTTAATGTTTGCCAATTTTCAAGATTCAACTACATCTTCTGTAAAATAAAGGAAAATTATTGTAAACATTTGAAAGGCACGCAAAATGAACCTTGAAATTTCCTCTTTAAAATGAGTCCAAGAAATGATCTCGATCTTTTGTCCTTTGTCAATGCATGGGACATAGAGAAAAAAGACTTCAATCGCGCTGTTCGACCGAGTGATTTTCGCCTTTCGCACGGCTCTATATTTTTTATAATAGTTTGAAAACCAGTTAAATTTTTGCATGTTTCTTGAATTTATTTTGAAGAAGAGATTTTACGGTTCATTTTGGATGACTTTCAAATATTTGCCTTAATTTTCCTAGATTTTACCAGAAGTTGAAGTTGAATCTTGAAAATTGGCAAAAATGAAAAATTTGAAACGTCTTCCTAACTCACTATCACAGTCTTTGACTATTAAAAATACTACAAAAATGACTCATTTGACGCGGAACTTCATAACCTTTGCAAAGCTTTTTCAGAAATTACTCTATCTTTCTTTGTTCCGGAGATATCCTACGAGAAGTGAGTGCATGTTTTTAATCGCTAGTTTTTAAGGTGTGATACTCCTGGTCGGTACTGTACCTATGAATTCTTTCAAAAAATTGTATCAAAAGCCACGTAATTTAAAGTAATTGAAAGTATTAATATTTTAAATCTCCAACAATCGGCAGCTTGCAATTTTTAAATTTAAACATTTTAGCTCTGTGAACTTCAAAGCACTAAATATCTAACTTTGTAACTGTGAATTTTATAATGATTTTTAAACTCCTTTCATTGGAAAAATATTAATAATTTGCAGAAAGTGCTTAGACATTGATGAATAATCCGATTTTTAATCCTAGAGGCGAAGGATTTAGTTTCTTTTAGCTTGAAAGTTGAAAATTTCCAGATTTGAACTTTATAAGCTTGAAAATATAAATTATCAAAACAATGAACCTTGTTTATAACTTGCATGAACCCTCCAATCAAATTTTCTAATACAGATCACGTATTTAGACACTGAATCCGAAAACGTTTTTTAATGAACAAAAAAAAAAGAATTTAAATAAGAAAACTGTAAGAAGAACAAATTTGTCTTGTTTAAACAAATTGTATTTGAGCAAATAAAATATTATTCAATTGCACTTCGCCAAGAAATGATAAATATCTCTTTGACTTTAATGAATTTTGTTTGAAGCATGCTGCAGTATTATTAAGATTCTAATTTTTTTGCTTTGAATGGCATCCTCTAATTGTAAGTCTGAGAATAAGCTAAATACCCAAGCAAATAGT
>CAKNWU010106056.1:493-12389 GCA_932072015.1 Andricus quercustozae | reverse complement strand
TGTACTTTTTTCAGTTAGAATATCAAAACCTTGAATTTTCTGACTATCCAGGTTGTTCTGATGAACGGAACGGGTGCGCCTGAATAAGACAAATTCTATGAAAAAAAGTTTTCTTTCAATTCCGAGTTATCAAGCTTTGCATAGTTTTAATGTAAACATCGTCATGGGACTTACATAATTTATATAAAGAAATTAACTTTTAAAAAATATAGTTCACCGTTCTATAATACCATTGTGCCGTTTCAAAATTCAATATAGAAAGCAAGCTTGCTTTAAGGGCCCTGGAAATCGAGTTTAAATCGCAAAAATAAGATTCAGGCCAAACGGTAAAGCCATGTTGTCTGATGTTTTATATACATACTCTAAAGAGTGTAAAGATTCTCGGTAAAGTTAGTTTTTTTTTTGAAAAAAATGCTATTTTTCATGTAAAAATTAAAATAATTAAATTTTCTTAAATAGCATCGTTGTAGTAAAGTGTTCTACTACTCAGCGAAGCAGGGAGCAGTTAAGGCAGTTTTCAAGCTCGGATTTTCCTTTAGGCGATCCTAGCGAGAAAGGAAAAAACAACCATCCGTTATTACTCAAGTCTGCAGGTAATGAAACACCCACTCTGACCAACAATGATTCATTCAGGGGCGAACACACCGTATACGAAAACTAGGGGCCTATACCCTAATGAGTGGGTGAATTCCCAAAAGGTTGGGTGGGTGTAGGTGGTTGGGGTGGATGATATCATTAAATGCCGTCTGTGAAATAAAACTGTAAAGAATATCCTACTAAAAAAAAGCAATTTTAACAAAATGGCTGAATTTGCAATCAAGAAATATAAACTTTTCACGATATATGGAATTGTTGAATTTTAAGTTAAAAAATTAAATTTCGATAAAAGAACAGAATTTGTAGCATAATACTCAAATTTACAGCCAATGAGATGATTTTCAAGTACATGTGTAAATCTTGCAGTGGGAGAATCCATTCGCCCCCGAATTTATGCATGCAATACTCACACCGAATCAGTGTAACTGTACAATTTTCGGCAGCTTACTCCGAAAGAAGTACCTCGTTGCATTAAATAAAAATATACAAGCTCTCTGTATAAAAAGGCCACGGACGTCAAAGGCGGGGTTTGCTGCGTCGTGGTTTAATATACTACTGTTAAAAATTCGTCTTTCATGGTGAAAAATTAATAATCTTCTTACCTAGAAATTCAATAGTTTCGTTTAAAATTCATGTATTTTTTTCAAATTCGTGTTTTTTTTAATAATTAAAATATATTCAGTTCAAACATCATGTATTTTGTTAAAAAATCTTCTTTTTCGGTGCAAAATTAATCTTCTCGGTCACAAATACAACTGCTTGGTTAAATGTTGAACTACTTTGTTGAACATTAATTTTTTGACTGAAGATGAATCATTTTTCTGTTTACAATTCATCTCTTTGCTAAAAAATTGAACTAGCTTCTTGTAAATTAATCATTTTCAGTTAAAACTTACATTATTTGGTTGTAAATCCGTATTATTAGGTATAAAATTATTCTTATTCTTTAACCGTCATCACTTATACTTTTGGAAAATGACATATTACTTACATGGGGTCAAATTGACCACAGCTGACTTTGAAACGTTTTCATACTCATTGGATGCATGGTTTCAAAATGAAAAAATTCACAGACGCTATTTAATATATAGAAATTAGATTCTGATTTTTTTTATTAACATTATTTTGAGGTGTATAAAAAAATTCTCAACATTTACAAGTTAAAAAAAATTAATTTTTCATATAAAATTCATAACTTCCACAATTTTTATTATTTGTAGCTAAAATTTGTTTTGTGTACTCTTCTAATATCATTGTTGATGTTGAGGTCATACTGACCCCATGTAAGTGATGGGGGTTGACAATTAATATTTTGCATTGAAAATTTCACTGTTTTGTTAAAACTTAATTTACATTCTTTAAAAAAGTGAACAATTTTTTTAAGGATATCCTTTTTGGTTCACTTAACTTGAAAATGCATCTTTTTGGTTCCAAATTTTACTATTTTGTTCAAAAATCATTGTTTTGTTGGAAAATTAATTTTTTCTAACTGAAAAATTTCTCCCACTGCAAGATTTACAAATGTACTTGAAAAATCATCTCATTGGCTGTACATTTGAGTATTATGCTATACATTCTGTTCTTTTATCGAAATTTAATTTTTTAACTTTTGAGAATTCACCCACTCATTTGGGTAGGGGGCCCTAGTTTTCGTATGCGGTGTATTCGCCCCTGAATGAATCAGTGTTGGTCACAGTGGGTCTTTCATTACCTACAGACTTGAGTTATAACGGATGGTAGTTTTTCCTTTTCTCGCTAGGATCGCCCAAAGGAAAATCCGAGCTCGAAAACTGCCTTACCTGCTCCCTGCTTCACAGAATAGGAGAACACATTACTACAACGATGCTATGGAGGAAAATTTCTTTCTTTTAATTTTTACATGAAAAATGGAATTTTCGTTCGAAAAAAGCGAACTTTACCGAGAGTCTTTATACTCTTTAGAGTATGTATACAAAAAATCAGACACAATGGCTTCACCGTTTGGCCTGAATCTTAGTTTTACGATTTACACTCGATTTCGAGGGCCCTTACCACTTTCTTTTTATGCTGCAATGCAGTACCCGTAAAAGATCATTTCACATAACTTGAAATATAAAATATGTACTATGCCCCAACTAAAAATCGAAACCACCATTGGAATCGTTTACAAATTATCTTCATGGCACATTAAAAAAATACATTTTTAAAACAAATACAGCATTTTAAAATTGTTTTTGAACTTTAATAAACAGATATAATGCACACAAAATTTACTGCTTTAAACAATTATAATAATTGTTTTAAAAATTTATTTAAAAAAAGTGCTCTGAAGACATTTCAGAAATGATTCCAATGGTAGTTTCTATTTGGTTATCGGACTGTTCATTTATAATTCCTTGCGAAAGTCTGAAGTTTATAGATATAGGAAACTTCAGGGTCGTAATAGTTTGGCTGTATAAAATTTCAACAATAATTTATTTTTATGTCTGATTTATACATACGTTTATTATTTGGGTATACTTCACAGTTTGCAGCGTGAAAATTCTTAACACTTTTATGTTGAAAATATTTATGTACGCCATAATTTTTTATATGTTATTTACAATTTTATAACTTTTAAAAATTTTTTTAAGGATAATTTAATGTTCGTGTGATTATAATTTATCGCACTAATGAAACAATTATTATAATTGAACCCGTTCAGACAATTTGAGGGAACCTATTAAAAGTTTTCCGGGGAAGTAAACACAATTTGAATGAATTTTAATAACTTAACTCTCTGCTGGTGCAAGTATTACTACTCTTTTAGAATGAAATGTATGTGGTGAAAATGGAAATAACAATCTTCTGAAAGCGTTTGCTTCAATTCACGTTTTTAGTACTTTTTTTAAAACTTGAAATAACAAGAGTTGACTCACATGCAAAAGTCAACATTTTCTCTAATTTTTGGGAAATCAGATGGCTTATTAAATTATATTTTAGTTCATTCCATTCATGAGTTCAATATCTTAAGCGTAATTTTTTATTTTCAGAATGCGAATTATACTTTTAATCGACGTTCAACATCTACTGTATCAGAAGACTTGACCTGAAACTGCAACTTATTATTCACTTTTTTCACCACTGCATGATTTTTAAAAGTAAATTTTATTTTATTTAATTCACTAATTAACGGATGAAATGGGAATGGCATATAAGCATATTTTCTTTGGAGATTCTTTAGTGTCACTATTAACAGATTCTCTCTTGCACCTGTTCCTGTATATTTTACTTTAATGAAATTCGTTTTTAATTTTGGTTGTCACTTTTTATATAACTTTGTTCTTTTTTTATAATTTGTTTATTATAACAGAGGATTGAGCGAACAAAACGTGGTAAATTCACTTGAGTTATTTGTTAATATTGAAAGATATGTGTAAATGAAATGTAAAAAAAAACTTTTCAATTTAATTACGTTTAACTTTATTAAATAAATGAAAATGGATTTATTTACCTTTGATGCAGTAAAATCATATTTCACTGATTATTCATGTTCTAAAGATATAAATTTGCAATTTCTTGTGTACATATGAAGATAATTTTATACATGATTTCTACATTTTTAATTTTTAAAATAAAATTTTAAAGTTTTGAACAATTATTTAATATAAAAGAAGTATTGGAAAGTATTTATGACTTTTAGAAAGTGATAAGATATGCAAAAAGTTCTACGTATTTACTTAATGAAGCAGTAGTCGGAAATTAAAATTTTTCTAAAAATTAATTTTTTTATGGATAGAAATGGAAACCGAAAAGAAAATGTTGTTTTCGACAACTTAAGTTTGATAATCAAATTTATGGTATTACGCACTCACAGAAACAACCATTATCTCATTTAAAAAAATGGATTTATCACGTTTTGTGCGCTTACTCCTCAACTAGCGGATGCTTTTAATATTTTTAAGTGTTACCAGCAGAAAGTTAAAAATGATTTTCTAAATAACTTTGTGTTTATTTTTCAACCTTGCTTTAGCACTTTGATGTAAATTGCAAAAGAAAAAATTAAGAAACATTAAAAAATTCCACACGATTAAAGGGAAAGAGTAGAAAATATCAGCATTGGCATTGATAAATTGAGAAAAATAGGATAAAACATAAAAAATACGCTATATACTGGAGTGGAAAAGAAAATACAAATACTTGGACTTTAAATTCTTAACCTTATGGCAAAGATTCTTAATACTAGTTTTTATAACTTTACACTATTTTTAATTTTCGGGAATATTAAAACTCTTACTTCCTACATAACAGCCTAGATCTATGTGTTTAAAGTGTGTCCCCATTACCATTGATCAACATAAAGGATATTAATCCAGATTTGGGTTATGGTAATTTCATGTTTTTCACGACCGGGTCATTTTTCAAAAGTATATTTTTCTAAAATAAGATAACAAAATTTACTTTTTCTATTAGTAGCTTACAAAGATTTTTCAATACGTTTTACGACAGTGATAATAATTTGTGAAAAAGATCTAATTAATTTTAGTTCTTTTTGGTTTTAAACAACATAACTATTATATTTCTCACAATCCTAACATCTGACCCTGAAAGGACATATAAATAAGTTATAGAATAAGTACATTTTTATAAATTATTTATTTTGAGACAAAGAATTCAACAGAGGTATGCAGCTTTTAGCGAAATTCGTGTATGGTATTTTCACAACCTACAAAAGTTAGTTTTACATCCACCCTGCCATTAAAGAGTTTGATATACGCCACTGCAAATGATTAACGCAGATTCAAATAGGACTTTTTCGCGAGAAAAAATGAATCTGAAATTTTCATACCTGCCGCAATTTTTTTAAGTCTCATACCTCCTTAATATTATACCGTTTATTGATACTTAGGTATTGAATTTATTTTATTTCCTTCAATGAATTTATGGACATCCGATGTGACAAATTATTCATGCAAATTCCGATAGGATTGTTGTGAGAAAAACGCATCTAAAACTTTAAAATCGACATCGCGATTATTTCTCGAAATTTCAATATTTTTTATTAAAATTATTAAATTAAATTAATTCTTGGGAGTTGGTGCAGCTAGTGATCATCAACAACAACATCCACCAATTTAGTCTGACGACTAAGTGTACAATTTGTGTAACTTTGATTAAAAATGCAATCACTGTATTATAAAAACAACGCGTATATTTGCACCACTATTATTGCCACTAAATATAAAAAATGAGGAAGCTCATTTTTCTCTCAGGCTTATGATGGTTACAGCCCAATATGTCGAAGGTATGTTTGTTAATATTTACATTTTTTTTAATAGTCTGCATGGGGATGTCGCGATATGTATCATTATTCACGGACGCATGTTTGTAATGCAATCAAGTGATCTGATATGAGCAATATGCCTAATTTGATACATTAGGCAAAGCCTGGTTTTTGAGCCCAACCTTCCACGGGCTGGGTTACTGCTAAGTGCATGATGGGGGCCATTATATATTATTATATGGTATATTAGGCTTAAACGCATGTGAGGGTACCATCGGATATCTGACGGCCTGTCTAACCTTTTCTATTGCTTCACACTCTGCCTCGGACAAACTCTAGCTCGAAGCTCGACGAGGCGTTGTGGTACTCAAACGGAGGCTACTGTGTACGTTGCGATGCTACCTTTAAAACTAAATTTCCATTTAATCTAGTCGCCGCTAACACGTTAACTTTAACGCGTTACAATTTTTGATTAATTGTAATACAAAGTAACGTACGTTACTGCACGTTGCTTTAATATATTTGTTTGTGGAATTCATCCTACATTATATATCATGATAATCAATGAGGAGACATATTTTCATGATAGGAAAAGTCTGAGGCCACATGTATCACGGCAAAAAATCCTGACCATTTTCATAATTTGGCAAGAAAATTTTTTTTTCAATCTGATATACGTATCAAAGCAGCACCTCAGATTTACAGGTCTGAGATTATTTCAGTGTGTACATTCTTTCCCTTTTTTCTTAGTTTCCCCTTTATCTCGAAATTTTCCTTTTTTTCCCCTGCTCTCAAAAAACTTCCCCTTTTCTCTTTAAGTATACGATATTTGAATTTGAAAATTGACCCAGTGTGTACACGAAGGGTTAAAATATGGAATATTCCATATTCATCAACTGCAATGTTAAATGTTCTAACTTGACCAATTTTTAATTTGAGTTTGAAAGCACTGAAGAGTAGGGCGGAGTAAAAATGATAAAGTAAATAAAATCGTTTGAGTTGGCATTCGACAAAAGTGAAAAGAAGATCATTTTTAATCAATAAAATTTAACGATTTCAAATTCAAAATATTTCGCATTGGTTTAAAAATTATGACGAATTTGCTATATTTACAGCTTTCACTAGTGAATAATAATAAAAAGATTCGAAATTTAAAAATAAATTTTTTTCTCAATAACAATTTTTTTGAATATGTCGAATCTGAAATTAATTCAGCTTGAACCAAAGAAACATTTTATAATTTTGCTTTTCCGGAAAAATTCTATTGTCGTGATATAGGATTTCATTTTTTTGCGATTTTGGAACGTTATAAACATAACAAAAAAAAATGTTTCCCATGAAGGAAGAAAAAATAATAAAATGTTTCTTTGGTTCAAGCGGAAAAAATATCTGGTTCGAATGAATCCAATAAACATGTTTTTGTATATTTTCAAAAAATTCTAAATAACGCAATTTTTTTTTTTTGAATTGAAACAAATTTTTAATGTAAATTAAAAAAAAAGAGAACAGAAGATATTAACAGATTTCAAAACTTTGTTTCTTTACTTATTTTGGACGTCGACCCGCAAATGTTCATCCTTCAGCTCAAACGATTTGATTCATTTTAACATTTTTACTTTGCTCTACTGAAGAGTGTAGTTTTAAATTTATATTGTAGCTATTAATTATTGTAAGGAAGTAATAACAAATCTTGGAAAGAAAAATTTATGAGAGCGATGTTAAACATATCAAAATTGCGTATTTAACTAATTTTATTTTTTCTCGAACTTTTTTATATCACTGTGAACGGAATTCTAACGACCTAAGTATATCCAATTTTTAAAAATAAATTCTGTAATGGCAGAAATCATTGACAATTATTTAAAAATATAACATTTTTTATTAAAATATTGTTTGTTCTTTTACACATGTAAAAATAAATGTTTAATCTTTCCCCTATTTTTGCCCTTTTTCGTGAGAAAATTACCCTATTTCCCCTTTTTTGAGCTCCGTTCGCGCTGTGATCCCTTTTATTGGTTAGAATATATTTGGAGGAGTATGCCTCAGTCTCGACCTCCATGGTGGTGTGGAACAGAGCCATTTAAATGTTAAAGGTTTCGTCGCAACGTACACAGTAGCCTCCTTATGAGCACCACAACGCCTCGTCGAGCTTCGAGCTGGAGTTTGTTCGAGGCGGAGCGCAAAACAATAGAAACTGTTATCCAGGCCGGCATGTATCCGATGGTACTCTCACATGCGTTTAAGCGGTATATTATTATATTATACTATTAATATATAATATACATATAATTATATTATATTATATTATGCTATATATTTTTTCTTTCTTGTGTAGTTGCAGGCTCTGGAAGCTACCGATCATGTTTCCTTAAAGCAACCAATCCCGACGCAACTGGAACGTGTATGTCATCCACTTCTGCTCCTTCTGTCCTAGAAGGTTAGCAAGAGCGGGAAATTTACGCGAGACAACATCGTTCAACACTGTTCCTTGGAGTCAGGTCTCTAGCCGCGGATGAACTTACACGGCAGACGGTACAGTTGGAGATGCATGTTTCACGTCTGGATACTTTTTCAGAGCTATCAATCTTTTTAGAATGTTATGAGGAACAGTGTTGACGGACCAGATGAAGTGATCCCAGAAGAACGGCCTTTTGCATGCTGTTCGCGATGAAATAAGCCTGATGCTGGCAAGCCGGAATCTTGTTGAGTTGGCTGAGAAATGAAGCTTTCATACCTCCAAGACAACCGATTATGAGAACTACAAGATGTACTTTGTAGCCTTGGTACAGCCTGCTCAGCTCGAAAAGAAGTGCTTGATATTTCGCCCGTTTCTTTCCTTCTTTGCCGTGATATTACCATCGGCTGGTGCCGAGAATTCAACCACGTAAATGTTCTTGGTTTTCAGATCTTGGAGGACAATATCAGGCTTCGTAGCACTGATACGTTGAGTGGTGGAGAATGAGAAATTCCACTAAATCATAGACTGATCATTCTCCACAACGGACTCGAGTTCCCGCTGGGCGTATGGCAAGACGGACAATAGATGAACACCATAGAAGTGCCTATGATGGTAATATAAAACTTTTAGATCCGCATTGTGTCTCTCTACGTACCCGTAACGTGAATACTTTGAGCATCCACTGAGAATATGTCTAAGTGTTTCTGGCTCCTGCTTACACGCTCGGCAGTTAGTATCGCCTACAGGTATATTCATTATGCCCTCGCGGTAAACTAAGGTGTCTATAACACCATCTTGACAGGCAAAAAGAAATCCCTCAGTCTCCGATCTCAATCCAGCAGACTTGAGAAACATGTTGGACAGACCTATCGAGAGCTCGTCTCTACGTATGATGCCGCAGAATTTACCATGAAGGGACGTGTCAGCATGTTCTCATAGTAGAAGTGTATGTTCTGCTTCCTGTACACGACTGTGGAGCAATGAATGTGTTAGTGATGCTAAGCCATGTGCAGTGTCGCTAAGTTCAAATGGGAGGCCAAGCTCCTCTGCGGCCCTATCTGAGACACGGTATAGAAACGCCGCCACATTGACGATTGCATGTTGATGTACGAGTCGCATAAGAGAATCTGTACTATTTAGAACTGAGCGGCTTGTAGCCAGAACCGTTCTTCGATGAAGACACTCCAAGCTTAGCAAGCCTCTACCCCCTTAATTTATTATTATTATTTATTATTATCATTGTCTTGTTAGGCTGGTCCATTGAAGTTCCGTAGCACTGCCGTTAATATCATATCGTACTATGACTTTTATTTTAAAACCCCAGTGAAACAAGGATCTGTACACGGGTCTCCCTCGCTCCTAATGTATCATTTAGGTCCTTTTGCATGAGTACATATACCGCCAGATGACTCCACTTCACTGGCTATCGGCCTGTGGAAATCTTTCTCTTACTAAGGTGGCCTTAAAGTCACTATATGAATGTAATCAAAACCAGTGATAACCCGCGGCTGCATCTTTATTAGAAGTACTCGAATTTGTCTGGTTGCTTGGCCAGAAGTTAGGAAAACTGCGGGAAACCACCTCCCGAGTACACAATCATCCTCTGCGTCAAACCTCCTGCTCGATATTAATTAAAACGCAGCATACACACAACTTAGTCCTACGTCGCAGACGTTCATTCATCCGAGTGCTATCCGCGCTCGAAATGGCTTGACATCTGGACTCTTCCCGAGTCGAGATTCACCGCGCAACTGATGCCACTAATGGTGTGGACTATTTGACAGAAATTGAAGATATTGTTAAAGGCGTGGAGATGTGATAAAATTATCACCACTCTCTGATTGAGAGTAATTTTATAAGGGGAAGGGGTGTAACAAAGTTATGGGTAACATGTCACTCGGATTATTAGTATTGGTGGTGTTGTCAATGAGTTACGTCCTATAAGAAAATTTATATTTTGAAATCTAAACGAGATATCGATTTGAAAGTTTCTGATTGGTTTTCCTCTCTCACAAGAAAAGTCCTAGCAGAATACGTATTAAAAATTGTCTGCCCTGGATATCAAAATGTGCCCACTGTGATGTATATCAATTTTGGTGGATTTTTCTATTCTTTTTATGGTCTTAGATAGTGTATACGATAGGACGCAAAAATAAATGGTATGTAATGACTTTTCTATTAACTTAGTAAATTTTTAGAAATTTGGGTAGAATAGTCTCGTGAATTCTCGAAATAGGTTACTATGCCTGTTTCCACACTTCAGAACAGTATACACGGTATTAATAATAAGAGTTTGCGTCTCTCATTGACTAAACCAACACAAATATTTTATACATGTTGAAATTGCTAATGGCTATTCTCGACATAAATTCTCTATAAGACCAAAACACACCATCAAGGAAAAGTGACAGCAAGAGAGACAGGGTGAAGGTAAAACTAATGTTTGAGGACAACTATAAGTGAAAAAAACTTGAGAAATGAATTGCGCAAACTGATGCATGGAAGTCGAGGAATTGTAAAGTCTATGGGTATAAATTTTCGTTACACACAGAAAAAATACGACCAAAAAAAGATCCTAAATTTACTGAAGCAAAATTGAATCACGATTGCGTAACACAAATAACTGAAAGATTCAAAATGATTTGGTGAGAAAACGAGTATCATGATCTTCGTCGCAATGTAAAATGTTGATACCAATTTTTTATATCAGGCAATTAGTATTTGTTAAATGCTTGCAAGAATGATGATGAATAGTGTATAAAAAAGTTTTGTCTTAAATTTCATCACAATTTTGAAAATTAAAGTTTGCATAAACTTTTCATGAGTTTCAATAATTTTTGGGTGGAAATGTAACAATTTAAATGAAAAATGGTTCAATATCACTACGTAGGACTCGCCAAAATATCACTTCGAGACATAAGACTGAAACTCTCTTAACAGCATGGTTTTCAACATGGTGGTCATTTTATGCAGCCAGAAAACTCACATATTTTATTCATTTTATGAAATAGAAGATTTCAGGAAGTATAATAATGGAGGCTGAACATGGTAAATATAATGTCGTTATTGACATCCCTCCTTTGGACATAACATCTAAGAAAAAATGTTCTACATTACTGATACAGTGTGACGTTATAGTCTGGTACCATACATAAACAATTAAACTATACTTGCTTTCTCATTAGTGCATGTTTTCATCTTATCTTCCTCCTCCTACATTTACAATTTTATGGCCGTACTCGTGCTGAATTTGAAGCACTCTTATATGTACTCAGTTGATGAAAACTGGTTAATTGACCAAACTCATTGGGATCCACGTTTCTCAACATCAATTGAATTAGTTTTCGATCACTAACTGGCGATGAAATTAAAAGAACGAAGCACGTCATCATTCGGATAACTTATTAATCTTGCTCAGAAAAAAGGAATTAATTTTTCTTATCAAATAAAAAACCTTTGCAAACAATGTGCTTGGTACATCCGCGTGTGCTCCATATGACAAATAAGTATAGTCAAGTGTAAAGTTTTCCTTTTACTTTATGTAGAAGAAGTCTATTTGATTGAGTAGTATACAATTTACATTGAAAAGATTATAACTT
>CAKNWU010106012.1:404-20749 GCA_932072015.1 Andricus quercustozae | reverse complement strand
CACCCAGGTGCCCTTCAGCTTTCGGCACGGTTGTCACGCCTCCGCTTAGGGGTTATTTCTTCGGGACCATCCCTGGACAATTGTCCGCGACTGCTTATTAATTATTGTAATTATATTCAGCAGAAACCCTTGGTACAGGGACCCTCTATCCGCAACCCGAGGACGCGTTCGGTGGCTTTGTCATAGGCCCTTCAGTTCTTTTCCAAAGGAATCGAAACCGAAACCGATATATATAGAAATAGGACTTAGTAACGCATGCAATTTAAGTTTTATGTTAAATAAGAATTACATTTTTTTTCCAATTTAAAAATTATTTATAAACGACAATTTCTTGATAAACTTTTGAATTTATAGCCTGTCAGTCGCCTTTGGATGCTTCCTCAGAGCTACCATGTATCACTCCATAGGTTTTTAGTAGCTTGCTTCTTAATGGTCTAGGAAGTTTCTTACAATGACATGTGTTTAATAAGACCGCCTTCTGAGCTGCTGCCAGTACCATACTGAATCCTAAATGTTCAAGATGTTTAGTGCATCTCCCGTGCACGTGGCCCTTTCTCAGCCAAATATTGGATGCCTCGTTATCCACGTCATGTTAATCTAACGTCAAGGTTTTACCGGTGGTGTTGTAAAGCATAGCATCTCGCCTGCTGTTAAAATAGTCTCGCAACTGTATAACTTGTGACTTACGTAGGTTCTTGACATCGGTCTTAAACCATTTGATGAGCCCAAATGATTACGTGAGGACAGGGATGGCACAGGTGTTCATTGCCCTGATTTTGTTTTGCTGAGTTAAGAGACCTCTTCAGAATCAATCTCAGTCTTGTAATGAAAGCAGTCATTAGGCATTTCTTAACTATCATATGCTGAATACCTTTAGATTCGAGAATGACTAGGTATTTATATGAATCGCGCTCAGCCTTTGCCTCGGTGTCATTCTCGAAATCGTTCTCTAGCTCTGCGGTCCCTAATTCTTCTCTGATCAAATGCACTCTTCTGCATTTATCTAGTCCGAAATACATGTGGATATCATTAGAAAACTGCTTTGTGACATCGATCACCTGCTGCAGTTTCTGATTTGAACTAGCGTACAGCTTCAGGCCATCCATGTATATAAGATGAGCCACTTGATGATCATCCTCGTCATCATGCGTATTAATCTAGTTGTCCTTGGTTTCCATGATCAAAATACTTGATTCTTGTACCCCAAAGCATCTTCACACGACTTAGAAAGGCAATGATGCGTGGGCAGATTTTGTATATTCTTAAGACTTCTAGCAAATAGTTATGTGGTATGGAAGGAACCGCTTGCTTATAGTCAATGTATGCCACGTGCAAATTTCATTGATGTTTACGAGTTTTTGTCATGGCAAAAGCGTTTATGGTGACTAGATCTTTACTTCCCCACGAGTTATTACAATATCCTTTTTTTTCTTCTGTCAGGATGTCATTCTCGTAGCAGTGAGAATATACTTTATCTTCATTGGTGGCTGTAAGGCATTTATAAATTGTTGAAAGACAGACTATCGGTCTAAATTCAGATGGATTTTGAGCATCTAGTTCTTTAGGCATCATATACGCAGCACCCTTGAGCATAAAGCCTGGCATCAGATATGGGTGTTCGACGATCTTCTGAAAACACCTTGCCAACGCAGGATGCACACTTATCAGGTACTTGTACCAGAAGTTGTGCACCATGTCCGAACCTGGAGCATTACCGTTAATTGCCCTTTTCAAAACCGTTCAAACCTCTGAAGCTGTGATTTTCATCAGCTCCATTACAGAGTTTTTTCTTTCTCTAGTTGGAACCACGCAGTGTCCAAATTGCTTCTGTCGGTGTCTCTCTGGTTATTTTGCTTTACACTGAGTTCACGATAGAACCTTCGTTTATCTGCCTGAAAGGTTCGATTTTGTTGCCTTCTTGCGCTACTTTTCTTGTACCGGCGTAATCTAGCAGTAAAAACATCAAGACTCTGCCTTTGGGGGTCTATAATCTCATCCAATATTGCTGATTTCAATGTCTGGATGTACCGAGTGTGGATGATTTTAGTAATATGGTGTATCAGCTTTCTGGTTCTATTTCCTTTTTTACATTGAGCAAGTCGACCCAATTTGCACCTCACTTTGCTGTCATCCATATCTAACCTGGTCTTCCATGGTGGATTTCGATCCCCTCCTTGGGTAAAGACTCCATTTGTAGGCCTTGTTCTGTGGCCCAGCGTTCTAACGGTTGCTACAGCTGCACAATATACAAAAGTTTGCACCTCTAAGGCAGTTAGTGTTGCGTTCAAATGCATAGGTAAAACCTTGCTATTTAGGTGTCCTATTAGTGCACGCAAGTCCTTTTTGACTTTCATCTTGGGCAGAAAATGCCTTTGTGTTGGTTCTACATGTCTAAACTCTAGTAAATCATGACAAAAATTCCGTTCGACGTGCTGTAGCTTAGTTGGGATTTCGCTGTTTGCATCAACGTTATTAATGTCCGGATGTAGTTCTAGTGAATCCGGTACTTGATGCTCATTATCCCTAGCACCTATGCCTTCAGCTTCAATCAGGTCTTCGTTGTCCGCATCCTCCAAAGAGCGTTCATAAATAGGAAGCTGCTGTTCCATTTCCATTTTAATGGCTGGTGCCTAAAATTGAATCATGTAAGTGATCTTGGTCTTTGGATCTTGGAGGGAAATATCAGGCTTCGTACCACTGATACGTTGAGTGGTGCAGAATAAGAAATTCCAGTAGATCTTACACTGATCATTCTCCACGACGGACTTGAGTTCCCCCTGGGCGTATGGCAAGGCGGGCAATAGATCAACACCATAAAAATGACTAAGATGGTAAGATAACACTTTAGAGCCGCATTGTGTCTCTCTATGCACCGGTAACGTGCCGACAGGTACATTCATTATGCACTTGCGGTAAACTAAGGTGTCTAAAACGCCGTCTTGACAGGCAAAAAGAAATCCCTCAGTCTCCGATCTTAATTTAGCAGACTTGAGAAACATGGTGGACAGACCCATTGAGAGCTCTTCTCTACGTATGATCACGTAGAATTTACCATGAAGGGGCTTGTCAGCATGTGTTCTTAGTAGAAGCGTATTTATTAGTATTTGTATTTTTTTAAACTTGTTGTCTGTTTAAAAAGAATCCGGTTTTTTATCATAGACACGGACTAAGTAAAGCGACTAATGAGATGAGGTTGTAATTTGTTAATTTAATACGATGTATGAAATAATTTGCAATGATGTTGTAGGTAAAAAATTAGGAGCTTGGTGTAATTTGCAGTTCGTCTTTTACCGCTTTTATGCTTGCACAACGGCCGCGAGTGTTGGAGGTGACAACTGTCGCCTCTGGATGCTTTCTTAGAGCTACCGTGTTTATTTTATTTTTTATTTTTTTAAACTTGTTCTCGGGTTTAAAAGAACCCGGATTTCCATCATAGCCACGAACTAAGTCAAGTGACTGATGAGATGTGGATGTAAAAATTAATTAAAACCTATTGTACTTTTGTTGTTCTTTTTTTTCTCAACCGGCAGTATCCAGTAAGCATCCCTGCTATAAAATAAAGCTGTCTCCTTCCCATGTTCAAGAGTTCATTAATCCTCTTAGTAATTGCACCAGATATGAAATTCTTAGAATACATCTTCTTTTTGGTTTACTTCCAATATCTCACATTCTCGTCCGTAAGCCATTAATCAACGACTGCTTTCGCCGATGCGTACGAGATACCGCAGTAGGATCCCGGGTTAATTAGGGGCTGTCATGCTCTCATCTTAGGCAGTGCCTCTGCCTTCTGATCACGTTCAACACCTTCATGTCCGAAACCCCAGATGCGACTGACACAGTTTTCTAAAGCAACCTTAGGCAGATCTTGAAGGCAACTCCAGAACAGTCTGGAAGTAAACTCTTCAGATGTAAGAGCCTTAAGTACAGCTTGACTGACAGAATAAATGTAAATGTGCTGGTCTTCATATGCTCGCTCACAAATTTCCTACAGACAAGCTTTAGTATCTATTATTTCGGCCTGTTGTTATCTACTGGGTCCTGGGTTTCTTCCTATGGATTCCAGTCTTTTTTTCCGAGCGTCTTTAATTCCGTCTATGTACTAAACAAGATCTCCTGGTGTAAATAATTCTTTCCTTTTCCCTTCATCATGCCACTTTTATCTTCAAGGAAAAATGACCTTGAGGGGTTTCATGGAAGTTAATTTCCTTAATATAACATCAGTTTGCATAGCAAGATGCATATCCTCGCATAGCATCTGCTGACTGATACCATGTAGATCTCTCACCTCAACATTACTAAGGTCGCCCCTTCCAATGTTCCTTACGAAAAGGTGCAACGGTGGGATTTCTAGAATGACTTCAAGATCTGCTGTTTGTGTTGTTTTTACATCACTAGTGATCGCCAAGGATAAATCCCTTTAAATGCTTTTCAGTTATTTTATAGTACTGATTAGTTCAGTCCTTGGCAACCAGGTCTCTATTATCTTCTGGTAAAATGCATGAGTTCCGTCTTAACCAGACTGATTGACAAAACACGGCCCTTGCACAATTCCTCTACTATATATGATCAACTTCAGGTAACTTTGAACTTGAAAAGCCTGGCTATAAGAGACTATTGGACCTCTCAGCCGTATCTTATTCTGTTCCTTGATTTAATTCGGTGTGCTGTTGTCATAATGATACCTCCTTTAAGTCCCCATTTGGCTGTTACAGAAATGATATACTATCACACTAAGCCCAATTAGAATTAATTAAAATTACAATTAATACCAGAAAATGCTAAAAATGAATCAAGTTTGTCATTAAATGATACAATAACTTATTGTTGAATGATATTTTAAAATTATAAACCAATTTTACGATATTTTGAAAAACATTGACGAATGTCTCAAAGTTTATTGAATGCAGTCATAAACTATAAGAATTTATTGCAAATACTTAAAAGTAGACAAAAATATAAGAAATGAAAATTATGCACCTGCACATAAACATGATGTCAAAAAATAAGAAACTTATTTTTCCTAAATTATTTCTGACAAACAAAAAGTTACTAATATTTTTGGATCCGCTTGTTCATTTTCTTGACTAATAAAAATATTAGAGTACCCCTTAGAAATTTAGTGTAAGATTTTGAGTTTTTAAAACTCTACCCCCAGCTTTTATCCTTTGTTTAGCAAGTAGGATCCTAATTCTTTTTTGCTTAATTTTAGAAAACAAAACAAAATTACCAAAATATTCTTCGAACTAAACATCAACATTTTTTATTTCAATACAATTGATGTTCTGAATAGGGTTGTTTCCAAAGTCAGATATCACTTTTCCAATGAATGGATCTTATAGTTTATAAAATTCTAATTTTCAAAACAGCCATAAAATATTTTTTACGTATTGTTTACTATTTTTAATGTAATGTTGAAATATGAATTTTCTATAACGATGTCGATTGGAGGGCCCCTCTGACTTCAAAGGGGTCGGATTTTCCGCCAATCACAGGTTATGTGTCAGTCATTCTCAAATATCTTTTTCTGTGCCGATGTTTTGTTTTGGTTATCTGCATGTTGAAAATATAATTCGCAAAAAGGAGGGTTTCGTAAAAGCCAATAATAGAAATCTCTCGAAAATAGATATATTTATATGGTATCGGAGTATTTTAAGAGTGATTGTGACTTCATAAGTGCAGAAATACGAGGAGTGAAAATGAAACGGTTAGGTGACCTAACCTCTTTATCATAAGTTTCGTTAGTTTCCATCGAAGCCACATCGTCACATTGATAATTATGAGAACCACTTAGTCACGTGACACCCACGTGACACCAACTTGAATAAGTGTTTTCCCGCCTTAAATTTTTAATAATTCTTTTCTGTTGAACGACTCAACAGAAAAGAAATTTAGAACTCAAATTGAGTTTAGATTAAAATCATGTATTAAAAAATTATGTTATCTAAAATTGCAAAACAACCCTATTGCTGCTCATTTCTTTTCATAGATTACTTAACTCGGTGATAAAAACAAAACTAAAATAAAAAATTTGATTCTTATATTGAGAAACCTATAGTGCCAAAATTCAGACAGCCTCAATCATTTCTGAAACTACCTTTTAAATGTTCCTAATAAATGTTCCTCTCCACATTTATCACACAAAGAAACGGTTGCTGTAAAATAAAACTATCGTGTTATTTCTAAATCAAATCGTATTCTAAACATTGAAAAATGAACACTTTTTCTGATAACTTGAATTCAGCACGATTTTCATGGGTCGAAAAGCATAGCGAAAACTCGATATCAATAAAAATATCGTAATTGTGAGTTTTTTATGCCACCTATTTTTTAGAGAATGATAAACGAGGAGCTCATAATAGCAAAGCCGATTGTAAAAACATAATATTTCATTTTTTAAACATAAAAAAGAACACTACTCTTGATAACTTAGATTCAGCGCAATAAGAAGGCCAATAAGCATAGCAGAATGTCGACAAAAATACAACAATAAAAATGTGAATTTTACGACCATAAATTTTTTAGAGAAGAATAGAAAATAAGATAAGATTGTAAAATTGCGTAGCATCCAGGTTTCTTTTTTAAATTTGCATCAAAGTTGGTTTAATTGACTTTTGATATTTTCTCTAGAACCATGAAAACTCTAAATAAATCGAAAGCTTTCTGCATCTACTTTGTACATTCTCTCCTGTTTTGTAGATTATTGGTAAGTAAATTTTTTAAATTTGAAACACAAGTGACCTATATCCTAAGAGTTTTTATTTATTTATTTTTTAATAGAACGCACAAACTACAGTAAATATAGCAAACGTTAAAGTTGTAAGAAGAACATTGTACGAGCCTCCTTTGGCTGAAATACAAACTGGTATATACAATTTGTTTTTGCATCTCAAACA
This sequence comes from Andricus quercustozae, assembly GCA_932072015.1. Taxonomy (NCBI): domain Eukaryota; kingdom Metazoa; phylum Arthropoda; class Insecta; order Hymenoptera; family Cynipidae; genus Andricus; species Andricus quercustozae. The sequence goes on along the minus strand of CAKNWU010106012.1, from coordinate 13,856 downwards.
CAAAATTTATATTTGTGTACAAAAGAACAAATGGTTTAATCGAATATATTTTAGTTTTCCAAGAAGCACTTTTAGAAAACTTTGCTGAAGCTAAAGTCGAAATCGTTGACTCTCCTGACTTTACTGAACAACCTTTCAATCTAGCAGCTCCTGGTAAACTACATTTTTTTAATGAAAACATTTAATCAGGGTGTCCAGCGACCTCGAAAACCTTGAAAACCTGAAATGGTCCTTGGGTTTGTTTTAAATCTTGAAAACCTGGAAATCTCCTTGAAATTTTCACGAGAACCTTGATTTTGAATTATTATTTTTTTGCATTTAAAGCAGTTATTTTGTGGAAATGCGAAGAGTAATTTAAATCTGTTAGTCTACTATAGAAATGACATCTCATATAGAAGAAGTCTTTTTACTGAAAATTTTTTTTTTTTTATCAAGATAAATTTTTGTTCATCACTTGTTCATCACAACTCTTGTTCATCATATAATAAATTAAGACTTCTTTATAGACTGTACACATTTTTTATAGATTGCAATAAACACTCTTTGACATTTCAATGTTAATTCAGTTTCAGACCAGTTGCACACCAGATTTCGAAGATTTCACCCTAATTTCACAAAGATTTTAAAACTTTCAAAAAATTTGAAGGATTTCAAAGATTTTTAAAAGGGTACAGTACGCTAGATTTCAAAGATTTCAAACCATTACAAACATTTGAAACGATTTAAAAAGATTTCAAATCTTTTTAAACGATTTCAGAGATATTTCAAATGATTCAATATTTTTATGGATACAAAAGATTTCACAAATAAACATTTAAGAAAGATTTCACAAAGATTTCAACGATTCTAAGGATTTCGAAGATTTAAAAACGGGATATACTAGATTAAAAATATTTCACAAAAAGTTCCCAAGGATTTCGAAAATTTCATTAAGATTTCAAAAAGATTTTCAAACATTCAAAAGATATCAAGGATCTTAAAGATTTCAAAAAGTTTATGGTGAACCAAATTTCAAAAGATTTTAATGAATTGAACCAATCTCAAAATGGTTCAGAAGATTTCACAAGATTTCACAAAGATTTTTAATATTTTAATTATTTCAAATTAATACAAAAGATTTCAGAGAAATTTGAAAATTATTTTAAAGATTTCATACACATTCATAACCATTTTAAAAGAATACAAGAACTTCAAAGATTTCAGTACACCAGCTTTCAAAGATTTCAAAACATTTCAAAGATTTTTAGAGATTTAAAAATATTTTTAGAATATTTCAAAAGATTTCACAAAGATTTTAAATATTTTAATAATTTGATAAGAATAAAACAGATTTGAGAAAGATTTCACAAATATTTTAAAGATTTTATGAAAACTTAGAAACAGTTCCCAGAGGTTTCAAATATTTCAAGGATTTCAAAGATTTCACCAAAAATTTAAAATATTCTTAAATATTCCTCCAAGCTGTCACAGAAATTTTGAGATTTCAATGAATTCACACAGATTTCAAAATATTTTAAAGATTTCACAAAGATTAAAAAGATTTCGAGGATTTCAAAAAAGACTTTACAACGATTAAAAAATATCCCAAAAGATTTCATGAAGACAACTTATGTCCCCAAAAAATTAAGAATTTGTTTATTTATGATTCTGCTATCTTTAGAAATTTGTGGCCAATAAAAAATGAAATTGCTCATTTTGTTTACATGTATAACAAACGATTATTTCATCATTTGATGCAACAAAAAGTAAGACCTGGAAGAACCTGTTTTCATGACCTGGAAAACCTGAAAAAAGCCTCGAATTTTGTTCCGAAAAATCGCTGGACACCCTGCTAATTTTTAAATTTGGAATATTATTTTTTTTAAATCCTCTCATTTTTCAGGACTGGGAGGAAGTACGACAATTTTAGATGTCGGTGGACTATCCCGTTACTTTCCTCAACTCGAGAGGCAACCATTATATGATATCAAAACTATGGTCGAATATCTGAACTATACGCAGGAAGCATGTTTATTTGGTGCTGCTAATGGACCCTGGCCTTACCTGCAAAGAGAATGCGATGTAAGTTTCTATTTAGAATAACTAATAATTTTGTCGCCAAAAATAACCAATTGTCTTCATTATGATTACTATCATTTTCTATTTTTGTACTATTCAATTACCTGCTAACAACACTCTAAATTTTCTTGAAGAAAAATGTGCTAACAGCTTAAGAAAAACGTTATTAATACAATATTTTCATTAACAGGTTGCAGTAAACATAATTTTGAACAAACCGACATCAGCGGCAAGATCCTATATTATCACACTCGACAAAACTCAAGGAAAAATTTTATGCCAGGCGCTACCTTTAAATGAAACACGATTTGCAGTACAGGGAAATTTGTTTCTGAGCGAAGGAAAACCTGGAAAGGTCATAAAAGTTTTTGCCAAGAAACGAATAGGTAAATTTAGTTTTATTGCTACTATGAGAAAGAGTCTTGAAAATCAGTACGGAGATGATGAGCTTGTTGGTGAGTTATAATTTAATATGCAGTGATTAATATTACTTTAAAAAATTAGGCAAAATGCGGTTGATTAATATTAAATTTGTTCAATTCCTTTATCAGGTATGGCTGGAGTCTTTGTATTGCAAAAAGGAAAGGCAAAATCACTCTTCGCAAACATGAAAAGGGACCCTGTACCTTCTGGTAGCAAGTTAACAATTATGAAGAAGTATTCATACCTTGCCGAAGGTTCCGCTCCAGAGATTGGAGTCGGTACTCTTGTTTCTGCAAAAACGGTAAGATAGAAAAAACTTGGGTTGTAGTTATTTTGATATTAATTTAGAAATCTGTATCAAAAAGTGTTAGTAACTTACATTTTGATTTCCATTTTTTTTTTCAGGAACTTGATCTTATCGGAAATCACTTTCATTTCTTTTCTCTACATGGTGATAGTGGACATTATGTTCAGGACACCACCCCTGCAATTGTAGAATATGAAGGATATTTTACACCTGGGGCAGTTCTTTATAAAATAGACCAAGCTCCCCCTTCCGAGCTGGATTTGATTTCCGATGATTACTAGTTTGTTTCAGTTACCCATTTCTCACTGATTTCAATTTAGAGAGTTGGTTTTTGGATCCAAAATCATGATTGCAAAGCTACGTTTCATGTTTAAAGAAAAATGCTGTAACTTTAAATTAATACTTTTAAAATTTGAGTGGAATTGAATAAAATAATTTAAAAAATGGTGATTCTACTCGTTTCTATGTACCAATTGATTAACCCACTATTTCGGATTGAGAATTCTTTATATCTCCCTAAAATATAATCTCCACACGCTCCTCTGAAAGCTCTAATTTAAAAGTTGTTCGGTTCAAACTTTGTTCATAATATTAGTTTCAGCAATTAAAAAAAAATCTCAATCAACAGACTTGACATAAAACAAATTGTTTGGTTATCTTTGGTATAAAATGAATTAACTTATGAAGCTTATGCAATTTCTAAATCGATAAAGAAACAAAACAAAAAGTTGTTTATAGAATTCAAATATTATTTTTTGTTATTCGAGCGTAAGAAATGCTCCTTTGTACGCCTGTTTTGCAACCGCAAAATACTAATATCCCCACGAAATCATTATTTCAGTGTATTAGAAGTTCGTTTCATGAAAGGAATTATCCCTTGTCAAATTCTATCATGCTTTCTTGACTATTTTTCGTGGAAATACGTCGAATGCGTAAATTTGAAAAATTACTGTTTTGTATGTAGCGTTAAAGAAGTTTTTGTTTCTAAATAAATAAATTCTCTTTGTGAAACACTTTTTCTACGCGTTCGTGTGTGATTTATGTATAACCTAACCTCCATGTATCAAGAAGTCACATTGTTTACGGCTCCGGTTCGTTTATTAATTATTTTTAAATGCGTCAGACAAGGTTTTAAACGATTTTAATGCCAGAATTTTGATTTACTTTACCTTTTTGACAAACGCCAACATGTAATAATTTAACACTTCTCTAACAGCTGAAAGTGTACAAACGCTCGGGTGCCATTTTGACCATTCCCCGCTTACGCTATTAACCCTGCTAGTTTGTGCCGTCGTATTTACGGCAACTTATTTCCGCTTTCTTTATCGGGTTCTAATCAGGCTCGGTCAACTCCCGTGTAAAGAAATGGCGAAAAGTGAGGACATAGGCGCGCGGGTTGAGAGGCATTGCGGGGCACGATATTACTTCTCTGGCCCATCGCAGATGGCGCAAACTTTCAACGCCAACGGGTGAAAGCGCGTGCGCGGCAAATTGTTTGTTGTGGCTTGGCTTGGCTTGCTGTCAAATGCGATTTTGTTGGTTATGTAGTTCTGTACTGCAATCCTACAAATAAAGGTAAAATGAAGTGATTGAGAAACGTAAAATGGGAAATAGAATGATAATTATATTTAATTTCCTATTTTTCGTTTCTTATTTCCTTCATTTTGTCTTTATTCTTCTTTTTTTGTTGAAATATTTTAGTATTCAACACATGTAAGGGAGCAGCATATACATATATAAAGACCAACACATGCACGCGTCTGTAGTTCTCTGGCTGATCGCAGATGGCGCTACTTTTCGCCATTTCTATACACGGGAGTTGACCGAGCCTGGTTCTAATCTAAATAATCTGACAGATGCTGTGATCAACAAACTCCTTCCGATGAGTCAACCCATCGGGAATGAGCAGCTTGCTAATGCAATTAACCGATTAACCGAAACACAGAACCACGTGGACGCGAAAAGGGCTGAGGGAACCCAGGCGGATTACGTCGTAACGAACCTTAATTTTGAAACCGTGGCAAAATCAAGTTTCTCCTCTTCTCCTGAAAGTCGACTTCGGATGTTATTGAAAGACGAAGTTCTTGTAGACGAAAAACCTTCAGTTATTTTAAATCACCCGCGATGTTTAAATGACAATACCTGTAGCGAGAAGATTATCAAAAGCATTAAGGCAATCCTGGCAATGTCCAACGTGTACGGCCTAGATGATTGAGCGAAAATGGCCGACAAGGTCACGGAAGCCGTGGGGTCCTGTAGTCTTAATATCTCTTCCGTAACTTCTCTTGAATCGTTTAATCAACCTAATTTACTATGGAAAATTAGGTGAAAAGGGCTCTTCGATACCATAAACCGTGCGCATGGGTTCAACCGTCTTTGTCATCGGATAACTAGCAGAGCCTTCTCGCGTGGAAACGGTGGGTTCAGGCGAAGTCACCTCCAAACGTCTTCGCATCCGTAATCGTAACTCCGGACTTGTCTTTCTCATTGACACCGGCTCTGATCTTTCTCTGCTACCGGTTTATAAAAAGGTTAAAGCCACACCAAGTGACGGCATGTTGTACACGATAAATTACACATATCATTTAGTTCAATTTCTTCATGATTCTAGGTTTGTAGATACTAATACCGGCTTCTTTAGGCTTCGTAAAAAGCGCGAACATCTTTGGCATGAGCAGTATAGCTAGATTTGAACATTATGCGAAAATTTTGGCTCATTTTCCTGAGATCACGAGAGTCTCTCAATTGTCTGAACTTGTTGTGCGTAATGTTCAGCACCACATTCAGACTAAGGGTCCGCCGATTGCCAAACACATGATTCCCAAAAAAGATGGCGAATGGAGGATTCGTGGGAATTTTCGTCGGCTCAACGTCGCGTCGCCACTATTTCAGACAGATATCCAGTTCCACATGTACGCGATTTCTCGACAAATTTGGACGGCAAATCAGTCTTTTCGAAATCAAATCTTTTAAAGGCCTACCATCAAATTCCGATAGCTCCTGAGGATATACCGAAAACAGCAGTAATACACCATTAGGGTTGTTTGAATACACCGATATGACCTTTGGATTACGCAACGCAAGCCAGTCCATTCAAAGGTACATTTTTCGTGCCTTAGGCGATCTCACCAATGTTTTCGCTTACGCCGACGACATTCTCGGTGCTTTCTTAAACGATGAGGAACACGAGAAACACCTCAAGGTGGTGTTTCAGCGGCTCAAGGACTTCGCGTTGCGCATAAATATTAGCAACTGCTAATTCGGCAAATCCGAACTAGAATTTCTAGGACATTTGATAAATCAAAAGGATTTCAAGCCAACCAACGAGAAGGTGCAAGCAATCGATCAATTTCCGAAGCCACGCACCATCTCCGAACAGCGTAAATTCCTAGGAAGTAGACTCAGGAGGCGGAAGACACGTTTGTTAAGGTTAAGATCGACCTTGACAATGCGACGCTCCTCGCACATCCTTCCTGTAATGCCGATTACTCGGTCTTTGTATTTCCTCCACATTTGCGCCCAGACCTTTTAAAATTGAAATTCAAATCATCGCCAACTGTAATCTGGTGATTGTGATTCTGTTTTTCTAAAGCTCCTTTGACTTTAACGAACACATTCTCATCACGTATCTCGTGCTTCGCACTCGATTTCTTCCAAAATCTGAACTTGGCTACATTATGTTCAACACTATTATATCAAATTTATGTCATATTTATTTCTGTATCTCAAGCTGGTACTGCTTATTCACATTTTTCATAATAATGTGTTGTTATTATATTATTTTCAATGCTATTTTTTATGGTTTAAGCTGAAAATACGCATGCTAGTGTGAAGTGTCTAAGCAAATTCATTGAACAACTTTTGTCTGGTCATTTTTTTTCGTCTCTTGTGTCGTTTTTCCAAAAATGTAATTTTTTTATTTTTATTCTCATTTTTTACGATTAAAAAAAAACTACTCTCCCTGTCAATTTAACCTCGATTTAACTGGTGAAACACTTTGTCCTTTCATGCCAGAAGCGCTTCGAAAACGCGTTTTTAGTCTCTTTCACGAACCGGCCAACCCAAGTAAGAAGGTTTCTGATCGGCGCGTCCGAAAGCGCTCCGTGTGGTTCAATTTTAATCGCGATATTGCTAACTGGTGCGAGGCATGCCTAGATTGCCAGCAATCCAAAATATCACTCTATAATAATTTAGCACTGGCCGCCTTTGTAGCTCCTGATAGTAGGTTTGAGCATGTCCATATGGACATTGTTTGGTCCACTTCTGGACTACGGCGGTTACAAATGCCTCTTAACAATGATTGACCATTTTTCGCGATGGCCAGAGGCTGTTTCTCTCGAAAATATTAAAGCGTTACCAGTATGCTGCGCGTTCGTGGATCATTGGATCTCTCGATTCTGCACGCCTGAGACTACGATCACCGACCAAGGGTCTCAATTTGAGTCGCACCTCTTCACACCCTTACTCCAGCTTACGGGGTGTCAAAGAATCCGAACCACGGCATACCAACCAGCGTCGAACGGAATGATCGAGGGTTGGCATCGTTCCCTCAAGGCTGCAATAATGTGCCACGCCGAACAGGATTGTCTTCGACCGTTATCTACCGTGTTGCTATGTCTGAGACCAAACATCGTGGAGATCGGTTCATCTCCGGCTGAATTTCTTTACGGCACTACGCTGCGCATTCCTGGAGAGTTTCTCTTGTCGGAAGACTTTACTTCTGACCCTAAAATTTTCTTAGAAGAATTTTTCGAGCATATGCGACTAATTAAATCAGTTCTGTTGGGCCATAAATAAAAGAAGCGAGCATTCCTTCATAAGGATCTAAAGTCAAGCTCTCATGTGTTCCTCCGGGTCGGAACGGCTAAAAAGTCACTTGAACGTCCGTATACTGGACCTCATAAGGTCATAAATAGCACATCCGACAGGAGATATGAAATTTATGTAAACCGTTCACCACGTCAAGTCTCTGTAGATAATATTAAACCTGCGTATTTTCTTCGTGATGATTTACCTGAAACCACTTCGATGCCTAGCACTTCCAGTACTGCAACCAATGTTGTTCATACCACTTCAAATATGATTAAGTTAATTCCGCCCATCAGAAATTATGTTCGAAAGAAGAAAGTCTCTTTTGCTACTTAGTTTCTTACAATTAATTACAGAGAATCCTCAAGAATAATTTCTAAAATTTATAATGTTTACTCAATAAATGTATTAATCATGCCAAAGGTATTATACCAAATTTATTATTATCGAAAGCATTAAAACCTTATATAATCTTAACGTTTCAACCATTACCTTGCGCGTCTGTGAGTGTATTTTAATCGCTACCTCCTACTATAAGTTTTCAGATCAAATATCATCATGCTAGACATTGTGAAACCGTCATTGCTTTCATTAAACTCATATTTTCTGTGTTCTTTCTAGGGCATTTTTTATTAACCTCCTAGTTTAAAAAAAATCGTTTCTCATGTAACGCCACTCGGGGGGAGTACTTTAGGGTCTCAGCACCACCATGGTACCCCCACTGCGCCACTCAGCGGAGAGGAACTAGCGATCGAGTTTCCGATCTGGGTACTTACCCATGGTCGAGTAGGTTACGGAAGCGGTGCGAATGGTGCGAGAGTTGCCTTTCTAGCAGTCAGTCTCTAGGCACGCCAAGCCCTTGTGCTCTTGCCTCAAGTACGCGCAATGTGCTTAGCCCAATACATTGTTTTATATTAGTTACAAGAGTGTTGCGACTTATTACCTGTCACGTCATAATGCGGATGTAGGCTTCAATTAATAATTGGAGTCGGATATTTAACAATTACCTACAGCCAATCGACGCCTGCTGGTATTAAATAAAATCAGCAGAAACTCGGGGAATCCAGCGATGCAACGGACTGCGCCTTTTTCAACTGCACATCTATAGAAATGTCTGGGTCTATTTGAATTAAAATAAATACTATCAATAATAATACAGATAAATATTTAAAACTAATGCTTCATGTACATCCTTATTAAGCTTTTACATTTAATATATTTTTTACCTTCTTATATTATATATGCGACAGTCGGCGAATAAAGGGACCTAATGCGGAAAAAAACGATTTTTATTTTTTTAAATCCATCTATAATTTATTATTTGCTCTTGCATAATAAAAAATATTGTTCCTATATCTGAAAAATTCGAATGGTTATTCCTAAAGTGATGCCCTCTTTTGGAGTTCCTGTGTTGGACCGCCTCTCCAATCGTTCTTCCTGTAAAATGAAGCAGCCGCGTGTCAGGTCCCTTTCTTCGTGGACAGTCACATATGTAGTAATATGTAGTAATACGGCTTATAAACTTATGTAATTTAAATTTTATGGTAAAAAAGAATACATTTTTCTTTTCAATTTAAAAATGATATATAAACGAAAATGTCTTCATAAACTCTTGACTTAATGGCCTCACCTTTATATATGAGACATTTGTAATTTTAATTGAAATAATGAGACCGAAGTTTTTCATAAAAACTAATGAGGGCATCATGTTTACAATATAGAAAATTATTGAAAAAACAGTATTGGAACTTAGAATGGAAGTTTCCAATGTGTCCCCTGAGGGTTTAAATTTTCTTTGTACCTCTCCATTATTCCCTTGCATACACCCCAAAACCTACAGTTTAAGGCTGGTTTCGAACCACCAGGAACAACGGCTTTAAGTACTTGAAGAACTTTTTCTCTAGAGGTGCCGGTCCCACAACTCTCCAGAGATGAACTTGCTATGCTAATTTTCCCCGCATGGGCCACCGCTTCCAGTGTGCGACGCGGAATCGAACCCGTAAGCCGACGGAGTGGGTCAAAAGCCCATGCCTTAGCCGCCACGACCATCTTTACATTAAAAAAAAGCATTGTTTTATTTTATTTCTGTACACATAAAATGAAGTCAATAACAGAAGAAAACAATCTTCCTGTTGTTTAAGAAAAAAATTAATACCATATTTGTGTTCGTGGCGTTAAATCTGTATGAACAATATATTGTTCACTTGCGTCTCCATAAGCTCTTTGAATTAAACGCCTGACCTTTATTTATCAAATAGCTGTAATTTGAAATAAAATAATGTGATCGACATTTATGACGAAAACTAATAACGGCATCGTGTTTGGCATTAGAAAAATATTTAAAAAACATTGTTTTAATTAATTTCTTTACATATGAAAAAAGTTTGACAACAGAAAAAACAATCTTTCTGAGGTTTTATAGGAAAATGAATATCAAATTCGCTTAGAGAGCAGCATGCTTTTCAGACAGGCTTCTCGGTACAAACTGCGTTTCAGGCTGTTGTGTGAAAATTGGAGCAGCAGTTGGAATGAAAGTAGTATGCTGTGGGCACTTTCTTGGATATAGAGGGTGCTTTCAGCAATACTCCTTTACAAGTCATCTGTCGAGAGGCTCTGAGATGTGGCGTGCCGGCCCTGCTTGTATGCTGGATAGGATGGCTCCACGAGGATGCCCACAGCGGGTGTCCTGTCGCCCCTCCTGTGATGCATTGTGGTAGACGGCCTCCTTCGAAGGCTAAATAAAGAGGGTTACTATACTGGCGGATATGCGGACGACTTTGTAATACTAGTCAGCGGGGCTCATCTGGAAATGCTGAAGGGTCTTATTACAAAAAATTATAAAGTTTTAAAAGTTGACGCTCCTGTATTTTGCGGTGGGGAGCTGACGTTCAGTAAGTTTCTCGTGACTTTTTGGATGTTCAGGAGAGCCTTAAGGTTGACGTGGGGTCTAGGGCGTAAAATGCTTGCATGGCTCTACTCTGCTGTTCTAAAACGCAGGCTCCTACATGCGTTCGTGGTCTGGTGGCCACGGAGGGAACTTGAAACAATGCAGGGCAGGCTGCGAAGGTTAAAACGTTAACATTTAGGGGTTTCATTGGAGCAATGAGGACTACTCCCACAGCAGCAATAGGATTCATGTTCTATGAGGAATCCCTACATGTTGAGGTAACCGCTAGAGCATCACACGCGAAGGGCCGCCTGGCAAGGGCAAATAGATGGACTTGGGGGACTAGACACACTAGGCTCCCGAGTGAAATCAGTGCATTGCCGATTCTACAGATGAGGCAAGATAAAATAACAAAACGTTTTAACTTTGCCAAAGCCTTCCGCGTCTGCATCCCAAGCAGGGATCTGCGGAAGGCAAATGGTAACACGTTCCTCCAACGGGAAATCTGGTATACATATGGCTCCAGGGAGGGGAAGGTTCAGGAGTAGGAATTTATGACAGCATGAGAGGGAAAGGGATAGGGATAGGGTTAGTCACTTGGACGAAACGCTACTTACTGTCTTTAAAGTGGTGGTCCTGGCCGTCCTTCACTGCGCTGAGACACTAATAGAAGAAAACGCTGCTGACAGACAGATTACGATCTGTTCGGACAGTCAAGCGACACCAACTGCAATAGGGAAACCAGACATAACACCAGAACTGGTTTGGGAATGCAAAGATGCATCAAACCAACTTACAGAAAGAAATAGTGTGGCTGTCATATGGGTCCCTGGTCACACATGGATCAAGGGCAACGAAAAGGCGGACCAGTTGGCAAAACGCGGCGCAGCAAGTAAATACATAGGACCAGAACCGGTACTGGGAATAGCGTTTTGCTGTATCGGTATGGCCATTAAATGCTGAATCCGAAAAAAAACACCGGGAATACTGGGAACAAATCAAGGGTTGCCGTCAAGCGAAATCCATCCTGGGTCATAGGATGGACAGAGCCAGGGAAATCCTGGGTTTACCGAAGAAAGATATAAGGACAGTGGTGCAAATCCTAAATGTGTACAACCACTTAAACTATCATATGCACAAAATGGGGTATAACCCCACGAAAGAGTGCAGAAGATTCGGCAGGGATGACGAAACAACCCTGCATGTATTACGCCAGTGCCCGGAATTAACTAGGCTCAGGCAACAGACTCTCTGTACCCATTTTATGGGACCAGAGGAAATTACAACGCGACCAGTAGTCGACATACTAGGATTCGTCAAAACGTCTGGGGTTAACTGCTGAGAGCGCATAAATAAGGGTGTGGCACAAATAGGTTTTATAGCTTGAGCACCAGGAGAGCTCTCCATGGGCTCCTAGCCCGTTGTAAAACTGACAAACTTCGGCTATATAAACTCTGGACTACGATGAAATATCTTCAATTTCAAATAAAACAATATGGCTAACGTTCTTAACGGATTCGTCTTAAAAGAGTAAAAATCTATAAGAACAATATGTTGTTCACGTTTGTCTAAATAAAATCATTGATTTAATAGATTGACCTTTTGCTATATATATGTTTGTAATTGCAAATAAAATAATTTTACCGGCGTTTATAATGAAAATTAATCACGGCATCATGCTTATTACATAGTTTGCGCTAAAAACTCGCAAAATCTAATTTTTCAGTTATGGGGTTATTTTTCGACCCTACACACGGTGGGCTTGAATCTCAGACAGGTTTGACAAAAATGCCAAAGGAAACGGGCAACGGGGATTGGTTCCTGGGCCCCCAAAGGTGTAAAATCCGTTGATTTTGAAATCCTATCTGCTAAATTAAGAAAAAGATCTCCATTTTTAAGAAAAAGTCAATAATATCAAAATATTGCATATTGTCACTTAATTTTTATTAAGTATAGGCCGATGCAAATCGGTTTATAATGAGTTTATCCAGTTTATTTATTTCAATACTTTACAAAATAAATATATTTTTGGTTCTGGGTATAAGGGTTTGAATGAAAATTCAATGGCTGCCTTCTTTCACATTTCGACTAATATGATGCATAAACTCAAACCTTTGAGCCTAATTAGAATCGAGAATTATGTGTGATCATAAAGCGAATCGATTGAAAGTGTGCGCTGCTTGTTGCTCAACTGATTGAAAGTTTTCATTAAGGATATGTACCTCTTGCCAGCAAACTCTTTTCGATCGAGAAAAGAATATTTTCATCAGACCTGTATTAACTATGCCGAACTATGGAGACATGATTCTAACAGTACAAACTATACGCAACGTATGCAACTGTTACATTTGTCGTGCAGCTTGCTTTAATAGTCACACTCCAGTCAAGAAAGGAAGAGGACACGTGCATCAAAAATCAAATCAAATTAATGCCTCGAACGGCATGTATGCCAAGTCAGATGATATCCACGTTCCTGGTGCATCAGATAAAAAATCAGATAAGACTCCAGAAAAAATGCAGATTTGTACGAAATGCTTTCAACAAATTGGCAGAGGAATCAAACATTCTTATATTAGTCATAATGATTCATCGAAGACTGTTCAGAATATGGCCAAATTACTGGAAAAATTACCCGAAAAGCAGCAAAATGAAGTAGTAACATCTACGTTAAAAAGGAAGTTCCAGTCTCAGAATAATGTCTATGATATCGGTAAGGAGAATGAGGAACTCAATTTAAGTACAGCCGGTTCCATATCAAGAGCTATTTTGAATCCAATAAACGAAAAAAGTGGAATTTACTACCGTTAGAACAGCCAGGTCAATCGGTTCACCGTGAATTCATCAAACATTGGGAAAAGTATTGAATAAACGTTATTGATGATCCGACAACCTTAGAGTGATTGAAAAATGCCGTTGTCCACTTTTCATCTCGACACTTGTAAATTAAATTAAAGACATGTAATTTTAA